>JACBOU010000180.1:600000-807981 GCA_014706145.1 Phytophthora sp. ST_20190627
AAGACTCGACGTCTTGTGATGCCGTTGAAAAAGGCATCTATGCTTGAGAAGGAGACTTTCGTGATTTTTGACGAAGCTCGGTCACGAGGGTCCGACATGAAGTTACCCCACAACGCATCTGCAGTGTTGACACTAGGTCCTAAACTCACGAAAGACAAATTAATGCAAGGTGCTGGACGGATGAGGCAGCTCGGATGCAACCAAACGCTTTGGATCGCAAGCTTTGATGAAGTTGCGCAGAGTATCCTGCAAACCAATAAAGAGCGAAAAGTCTCAAAGTTGACTGCGACCAACGTGCTGAATTGGGTTATGGACAACACGAAAGCAGAGTCTGTTCGTGGATTGTTGGAATGGGCGAGTACTGGTATTCACTATCGGAAGACTCAACTGGATCGGAAGACTCGACTGGATCGAGGGGCAGAACTGGTGGATGAAGATTGGTCACTTGAGACTCTGTACCAAGAAAAGGTTACTGCAGAACAGATTGCTCGAAGCATTGAGTCCAAAGCTCACTATGGTTTTGGAGATATTGACGACGTGTTAGTTGCTCAAATTTGTCGTCGAGGTGGCGTATTCGGACTCGATGACGAAGTATGTTTTACTGCGCATACTGGCGAGTGCGAGCGAGAGCTGCATGTGGAGGAGGAAGAGCAAAAAGAACAAGAAATCGAGATAGCGCAGTGCAAACCTGCAAAAGAGAAGACATGGAACTACTCAGAAATTTTACATGCTAAGTCGGTTGAAGCTCTCAGTGAACTTGTGAAAGTGGTGGACATGGAAAGTTTCATCCGTCAGTGGATTTCGTCCAAGAAGTTGGTGGATTTGGATTGGACAAGTGCACACATATTCGGGACCGAAAACGTTTTTGCAACAATTATCGCTCGACCAAACAAGGACTGTCTGAACGAGTTCCTATGTGTAGTTGATGTCATGTTGATGTTCGATAATGGTCAAGTGCTGCTGGTGTCTGAGTGTGAGGCAGATCACATTTTGGAGCTTCTTTGGTCAGATTCAACGACCTGCAGCTTTCGCCTCGTTAATTTTGCCTTCGCTTGCGAAAGTGTCGATCATTTTGGTGCGCGAACTAAGTTTCGAGATGTACAACTGGCATTTGGGTCGAGTCTTGATCAAACGTTGCCACTACTGTCGATCGCAGCTTGTCAATTGTTCAATGGCGAAACGATGTTCACGAAAGACCAGCAAACTGTCGTCGAGTCTGCATTTCGTGACTTGCTTCGTACTGCAACTCAGCGAGAGACAACGTTGGGTAACTTTGTGAAATCGCGCGGTGATGGCCACAAGTGGACGCGTCCGTGTCTACATGAGCTCTGCTGTCGTATGGATCTGGAAGAGTGCGTTGACTGAAGTTTGACTTGTGTGTTTGAGCATGACGTAGTTGAATAATATTGTTTGACTCACATATACCTAGACTTGAGTTATAGCAGACACTACACTACAATACGCCACGCCAAAGCTCCCATGCTTACTTTCGCATCGGTAGCACGTCCGTGTGGTATTTCTTGCGGAAGTACGAGCGCACAAGGACCCAGTACCACGAAATACTCGAACAGGATGCTGGTGAACAGGTTACCCATGATGATATCAAAGTATTTGAGACGGAAGCTCATAGGCATCGCCACATCCGGGAGTCCAACGACGTTGGTGCTGCTTGAGATGCGGAACTGGTCCGTGAGGGAACTTGGTTCTCCCAGAACCAGATACAAGTCGAGAGCGCCGACAACAGCGAAAAACACCAAGAGCAGGTAGTTGTTCCAGATCGGTTGACGGTAGATCGAGCCAAAGCTAAACGTCCAAGCTGCCGTGTGCTGCTGGAAGATGATCGAGAAGAAAAGCACCATCGCCATGTGATTGTCCGAGAGCAACCACCCCTTGGCCACATCAACGTCGTCAGGCGAGAACGGACAGTACCAAACCTCACTCGTAAGCATGTGAACACCACAGCACAAGTAAATGACGTTGATAGCCTCCTGTCCGAAGATCGACAACAAAGTGGAAGGTCCGATCAAACTGGACGTCGGACGTGTGTCGTTCAGCTCCTTCAACGGCTTGGACAGTGTGATGACGTACGAGCAGCCCACCAGCATAAAGCCCTCAACCAGAATCCAGCACCACTGCGAGAGGTTGATAGCGTGGTAGTACATGAACAAGCGGAGCACAGAGCCGATGAGGCCGTACATGATGAGGAACTTCACAGATGCGAACGAAGTGGCCACACTGCAACGACCTTCACGACACAAGTCAACCACCGACTGGATCGTCTTCGACTTGCTCGTGAACGGCGACACCACTGAAGCCTCAGCGTCACTCAGAGCAACACCAGCGTGCGCGAAACGCAGTGCACCACAATCGTTTCCACCGTCACCACACATACCAGTCACCGCTCCTGTCTCCATGTGCAGCTTCACGCACTCCACCTTGCCATCGGGTGTCATGCGGCTGAAGATGCGAATGTTCAGCAGCAAACTCTTGATCTCGCCCATGGAAACCAAGTAGTCGAACGTCACACCCGTCACGGCCAGTTCCACATCCTCACCCTGCTCCACCAGGTGCTTCACGGCAGGCAGGTCGTACTCCTCCTCCGAGTCCACGTCGCGCCACACCAGCTTCTTCACTTCAGTCGTCGACACCATCTCGCCCAGAATCACACGCGAACTCGACGACAGCATGCCGCTCTGACGCGCGATGTAGCAGCCGCACATGGCGTTGTCGCCCGTGATCATGACGGTGCGGATGTCGCCGGCCTTGAGTTTCGCGATGGCGTCGGCCGTGTCGTCCTTGAGTTCATTGCGGAACAGGATCAGACCCAGCAGCGACAGACTCTCGTCCACAGCCTCGCGGTTGTTGGCGAACTCGACCACTTGCTCGTGCGTCCAGTCACTCGGCAGCTCGCGGTACGACAGACCCAACACGTAGCACCCGTCCTTGGCGAGACGGTCAGCCACGTTCTTGTAGTCGGCCGGCACACTGCCCGGCGTGCTCAACTGCTGCATGCGCTCGTACGAGCCCTTGCAGAAGACATAGTACTTGCCACTCTTGCGGTTGCGCACCACGACGCTCATGGACATGCGGTGGTGGTCGAAGTCGTAGCGCTTGACGAACTCGAGTTCAAGGCCCGGCTCCACCTTCGACCGCACGCACGGCTGCTCGCCCTCCTTCTCGACCAGTTCCCAACCCGTGGCAGTGAACATGCGTACCTCCACTTCATTACCCACGAGACGATCTTCAAGAGAGCCGACCGAGTGGCACGTCGTCAGTGCATACAGCAATTGTTCAGACGACGGAGCGTCCTTGACGTCGTTGACAATAGGAGTGAATCGGCTGTCCTTGACTGGTTGCACACCGAGGAAGTCGAGTCCCTGCTTGGTGAGGGTGCCGGTCTTGTCAAAGCAGAAAATGCGCACCTTGCCGGCGAGAGTAATACGCTGGACGTTGAGCGAGAACACACCCTGCTTCTCCAGTCGCTGAGAGGCGTTCACCTGGCCGACGGTGATGACAACCGGCAACAAAGGACTGATGACGCAGGACAGGACAAAGATGGCGTAGCAGAACGCGGCGTATCGGTTGCTCAGCTTGCCGTTGCTCAGCAGGAAGTTGATCACCATAATACAGGCGATGACAGCGTAGATCAAGAGAAGAGCGATAAGCACCTTGAGGTGTTCGTTGTACTTGAAGCGCATCGGGATCGGGAACAGAATCGACTGAATTAACTGGCCCTTGGTCGTGTGAGCACCCGTCGTCTGAACAATAGCCAGGATCTCTTCATTGCGACCAGAAGACAACACACGAGTACCAGCAAACAGTGTGTGCTTCTTGCTGCCCTTCTCAGGGTCGTAGACCTCCGAACTGCGCTCCGGGATCGGGAACTTCTGCACAGGCATCGATTCACCAGTCAACATCGATTCGTCACACACCGTCGTGCCCTTCACGATGGCCATATCGCACGGCACCACCCAGTTCTCAGATACCTTCACCAGATCACCAGGAGCCAGGTCGGGAGAAGACAGCATACGCCACTGGCCAGCGCGGAAAACGTTCACATCCGTGTGGTAGCGAGTCATCTTGACAATGGACGACTGGATCTGACGCTGCGTGTAGATGTTCACCACAGCGGCACCCAGCACAACAACCGTCATAACAATACCCATGTTCCAGTACGTGAAGTAGTACCAGACGTAGTAGCACATGATCTGGTAGATGTAGAACAGTGTGAAGAACTCGTGCGCCATGGAAACCGGCAGCGACGGCATCTCGACGGCGACAGAGTTGGATCCAACCGTGTTGATGCGGTGCTTGGCTTCGGTATCCGACAGACCGCTGGCCTCTTGCTGCATGTCATCATACGTGCGCCCGAGAGCGACAGCACCGGGCACAAATCGTTGCTCAGCTTCTCCATACACGTAGCGCAAGTGCTGGAATTCAACGATACGGAGGCCGTCCACTTCAAGTACTGGTACCGTTGTGCGGTGTCCGTTCAGCTTCCCCTTCGGTGCGAAGACCTTCTCAACTTTCGCGACGAGATCAGACACACCCGAACGATCTGTGAGCAGCACCTCTGTATTGTCACGCTTGAGCATGTAGACGAACTCGCACTTGTCAAGCGACGCACGCAGCCGGAAGAAGTTGCAGATGCGGTCTTGAAAACCCATAGTGACTACGAACCAGACGAGTGCGAAGACTCACACGACGAAGAAGATTGCTGTGCTATCCTCCCTGGTGTCGAATAGCGGTGGGTCGAACTTGCGATAAAGTCGAGGATGATCACGATGAGGAGTCCGTTCAAACCAATTGATGCCGCCACCAAACAGCCGAACACGAACGAGCCAAAGGACGAATTGGAGAAACCCGCCTGTAGAATCTCCTCACTGGCTGCTACCTGCATTGCACATCTGAGGCACGAATACTTGTACGACGGCCGAACTTCGCGGCGGTCTGAGACGATGCCAGCAACTTCTTGTTGATACCGTTCGCTAATTGCTCGTCTCGTTGGTGAAAGTGTTTGTAAGTCATCCAGACCCCCACCAGAGCAAAGAACGACAAGTACACAAGGTAAACGGTAACCAACGGTGTCTCCATAAATGTCGTGAATCTGACTGCCGGCATCGTAATCCTGAGATCAGAAGTACACGCGTTCTTCAAGTCCATGTCGACGGTGCCGTCACGCAGCATGAGACTGTAGCAATTTGCACCCACTGGAAATGAAGCGTTATTGTTGCGCCAATTGTCTTTGTATGTCCAGAAGACTGTATTGTCATTTGAAGCATCAGGCAGTGACGAGTTGGTGTCGGCACACTGCAATTGCTCCGTGAGTTTGCCCGTTTCCTTGTCGACTACGGTCAGTACACGGTACGCCGTGCTGGGGTCAGTGTAGTTGAATGTTGGTGCGTTTGGATGGTGCATCGCTAACGGGAAGTTGACTTGGCGCAGTTTGTTCTAACCATCGACGTAGTACGACGCGTAGTCGCCTCCCGACGCCCGGTTGTACTTGGTGTAGAGCACCTTGGTCGCCTCTGAGTACTGGCAGCAGAAATAATCGGGTTTGTGTCGAACTGGACAAGCAGCAAAGTCCATTTGGTTGGCTGCTGCAGCGCCCACTTGCACGGGTGTTAGGGTGACCAGAATTGGCAGGAGTGTCGAACCCCAACGAACCATCACTTGTAGAAATCGCCCAGTCACCAAGTAAGAAGGTCTGCTGTGAGTCCGCCGAAGCAAATTGCCGAATGAAAATCAAACCTGAACCGAGTACTGGTACATGTAATCTGGGATTTCAGGCGCTTGATCATCCCACGGAATGTAATCAAACGACAGCCGTATTACATGTACAGATGTCCCTCTGAATAAGCGCATCCGGGGTTGCTAATAAATCATAGTGATTTGCCTTTTGGAGCTCTAGAGTCTCTCACTAACGTTACCTAATAGACTACCAGCTGAAACGCTTGTGGTTTTGTCATTCTCTTAGGTAACGTTAGTTAGAGAGTCTCTCACTAACGCTACCTAATAGAATGACAAAAACACAAGCGTTTCAGAATCAACAACAACGCATCGCTTGTTCTAATAAATGGAATTTTCATTGAATGACTAGGTTCAAATGCCTTCTGCTTTCACTGGCATTGCAAGCACTACAACTACACCACCTCACAAGTGTACTCCCTCCAGGCATCCTCCATCAGTTTACTTCTTCATCGGAATCAAATCCGTGTGGTACTTATTCCGGAAGTACGAGCGCACGGGGCCGAGCACCACAATGTACTCCAACAGGATGCAGGTGAAGACGTTGCCCAAAAGCATTGCAAACATTTTGAGACGGAAACTCATGGGCATGGGGATGTCCGGCAGTCCGACGACGTTGGTGCCACTTGAAATGCGGAAGCGATCGGTGACGATGCTGGGTTCACCCAGAAGCATGTACAAGTCCAGGGCCCCCACCGCAGCGAAGAACGCCAGTAACAGGTAGTTTTTCCAGATCGGCTGACGGTAAGTCGAGCCGAAGCTGAAGACCCACGCGGAAATGTGCTGCTGGAAGATGACGGAGAAGAACAACGTCGTCGCCAAGTGGTTGTCAGACATGAGCCACCACTTTGCCACATCCACGTTGTCCGGCGAGAACGGGCAGTACCAAACTTGACCCGACAGCATGTGGATGCTGAAACTCAAGTAGATGATGTTGATCGCCTCCTGGCCGAGGATGGAAAGGAGCGTCGTAGGTCCAATTAGGCTCGATGTCGGACGCATGTCCTTCAGCTCTTCAAGCGGCTTGGACAGTGTGATGACGTACGAGCAGCCCACCAGCATAAAGCCCTCAACCAGAATCCAGCACCACTGCGAGAGGTTGATAGCGTGGTAGTACATGAACAAGCGGAGCACAGAGCCGATGAGGCCGTACATGATGAGGAACTTCACAGATGCGAACGAAGTGGCCACACTGCAACGACCTTCACGACACAAGTCAACCACCGACTGGATCGTCTTCGACTTGCTCGTGAACGGCGACACCACTGAAGCCTCAGCGTCACTCAGAGCAACACCAGCGTGCGCGAAACGCAGTGCACCACAATCGTTTCCACCGTCACCACACATACCAGTCACCGCTCCTGTCTCCATGTGCAGCTTCACGCACTCCACCTTGCCATCGGGTGTCATGCGGCTGAAGATGCGAATGTTCAGCAGCAAACTCTTGATCTCGCCCATGGAAACCAAGTAGTCGAACGTCACACCCGTCACGGCCAGTTCCACATCCTCACCCTGCTCCACCAGGTGCTTCACGGCAGGCAGGTCGTACTCCTCCTCCGAGTCCACGTCGCGCCACACCAGCTTCTTCACTTCAGTCGTCGACACCATCTCGCCCAGAATCACACGCGAACTCGACGACAGCATGCCGCTCTGACGCGCGATGTAGCAGCCGCACATGGCGTTGTCGCCCGTGATCATGACGGTGCGGATGTCGCCGGCCTTGAGTTTCGCGATGGCGTCGGCCGTGTCGTCCTTGAGTTCATTGCGGAACAGGATCAGACCCAGCAGCGACAGACTCTCGTCCACAGCCTCGCGGTTGTTGGCGAACTCGACCACTTGCTCGTGCGTCCAGTCACTCGGCAGCTCGCGGTACGACAGACCCAACACGTAGCACCCGTCCTTGGCGAGACGGTCAGCCACGTTCTTGTAGTCGGCCGGCACACTGCCCGGCGTGCTCAACTGCTGCATGCGCTCGTACGAGCCCTTGCAGAAGACATAGTACTTGCCACTCTTGCGGTTGCGCACCACGACGCTCATGGACATGCGGTGGTGGTCGAAGTCGTAGCGCTTGACGAACTCGAGTTCAAGGCCCGGCTCCACCTTCGACCGCACGCACGGCTGCTCGCCCTCCTTCTCGACCAGTTCCCAACCCGTGGCAGTGAACATGCGTACCTCCACTTCATTACCCACGAGACGATCTTCAAGAGAGCCGACCGAGTGGCACGTCGTCAGTGCATACAGCAATTGTTCAGACGACGGAGCGTCCTTGACGTCGTTGACAATAGGAGTGAATCGGCTGTCCTTGACTGGTTGCACACCGAGGAAGTCGAGTCCCTGCTTGGTGAGGGTGCCGGTCTTGTCAAAGCAGAAAATGCGCACCTTGCCGGCGAGAGTAATACGCTGGACGTTGAGCGAGAACACACCCTGCTTCTCCAGTCGCTGAGAGGCGTTCACCTGGCCGACGGTGATGACAACCGGCAACAAAGGACTGATGACGCAGGACAGGACAAAGATGGCGTAGCAGAACGCGGCGTATCGGTTGCTCAGCTTGCCGTTGCTCAGCAGGAAGTTGATCACCATAATACAGGCGATGACAGCGTAGATCAAGAGAAGAGCGATAAGCACCTTGAGGTGTTCGTTGTACTTGAAGCGCATCGGGATCGGGAACAGAATCGACTGAATTAACTGGCCCTTGGTCGTGTGAGCACCCGTCGTCTGAACAATAGCCAGGATCTCTTCATTGCGACCAGAAGACAACACACGAGTACCAGCAAACAGTGTGTGCTTCTTGCTGCCCTTCTCAGGGTCGTAGACCTCCGAACTGCGCTCCGGGATCGGGAACTTCTGCACAGGCATCGATTCACCAGTCAACATCGATTCGTCACACACCGTCGTGCCCTTCACGATGGCCATATCGCACGGCACCACCCAGTTCTCAGATACCTTCACCAGATCACCAGGAGCCAGGTCGGGAGAAGACAGCATACGCCACTGGCCAGCGCGGAAAACGTTCACATCCGTGCGGTAGCGAGTCATCTTGACAATGGACGACTGGATCTGACGCTGCGTGTAGATGTTCACCACAGCGGCACCCAGCACAACAACCGTCATAACAATACCCATGTTCCAGTACGTGAAGTAGTACCAGACGTAGTAGCACATGATCTGGTAGATGTAGAACAGTGTGAAGAACTCGTGCGCCATGGAAACCGGCAGCGACGGCATCTCGACATCGACAGAGTTGGATCCAACCGTGTTGATGCGGTACTTGGCTTCGGTATCTGACAGACCGCTGGCCTCCTGCTGCATGTCATCGTACGTACGTCCGATAGCGACAACACCCGGAACAAAGCGACCTTCAGTCTCCTCGTACACGTAACGGAGGTGCTGGAACTCGACAATGCGAAGACCATCAACCTCCACCACCGGAACCGTCGTACGGTATCCGCTGATCTTGCCCTTGGAAGCGAAGAAACTCTCAACCTTGGCGACAAAGTCAGAGACACCCGATCGGTCAGCGAGCAACACTTCGGTCTCATCACGTTTGAGCATGTAGACGAACTCGCACTTGTCGAGCGGAGTGCGCAGACGGAAGAAGTTGAAGATACGGTCTTGCATCGACACAATGACCACGAACCAAATGGACGTGATCACCCACACGATGATGAACACGAGTGCGTTATCCTCGGTCACGTCGAAAAGCGGAGGGTCGAAGTTGCCGTAGTAGTCGCAGATGATAATGATGAGAAGCACATTCAAGGCGAGCGACGCCACCACGACGCAGCCGAAAACAAAGTTGCCCAGGTGCGAACGGGAGAAACCAGTCTGGAGAATATCCTCAGCAGCTTCAATCTGCATACGCGTATCAGAGGCACGCACACTAGTGTGACGGCCATGAGCGTTGCCAGCAACAGCTCGTGACGGCGTCTGAGGCGTGTTAATCAGCTTTTTGCTCATCTCGTTGACGGAATTATTGGCGTTTTGCGTGAAATTCTTGTAAACCGTCCAAGCTCCGAGGATGATAAAGAACGCGACGTACACCAGGTAGATGATGACCAATGGGGTCTCAGTGAAAGTCGTGAAGCGAGGCTCAACAGTCGAAGACGTGGATGTACAGGCGGCTTTCAGATCCGAATCAACCGTGCCGTCATGCAACATGATGCTGTAGCAGGCGGCACCTACAGGGAACGTGGCGTTGTTGTTGCGCACATTGGCCGCATAGGTCCAAAAGATGGTGCTGTCCTGGGAAGCCTCAGACAGTGACGAGTTGGTGTCTGCACATTGCAGTTCCTCCGTCAACTCACCCGTTTTCGTGTTAGCCACAGCCTGCACTCTGCAGATTGAGCTTGGGTCGTTATAGTAGAACTCCTGCGTTGTCGGGTGGTACATTGTGTACGGGTAGTTGACTTGACGTTGTTTGTTCCAGCCATCGACGTAGTACGACTCGTAGCCACCTCCAGACGGCCGGTTGTACTTGGTGTAGAGCACTTTGGTAGCCTCCGAGTATTCACAGCAGTAATACTCAGGAGCATGTCGAACTGGACAAGCAGCGAAGTCCATTTGGTCGGCCGCTGCAGCACGCACTTGTGCTGGTGCAAGTGTGGCCAAAGCCAACGTTGGCAAGAGCGTTGAACTCCAACGGGGCATCTTTGATGACAATCGGTTTGTAGGATGAAGACACTGAAAAGTGCGTTTGTCTTGAAGAAAGTTTTGATGTGAGTCCGCCGATGCAAAAATTGCCGAATGAATTGCTTTGAGCTGCAGAGACGACGACTTTGCGCTTGCTGTTCAACGAGCTCATGGGCGCCGTCACCTAGGGTACCCAGCACCACCGTCTCTTTGCAAGAGGTGGTTAATCAGATAAAAAAGGGTGTCGCAAAACCCAAAAAGACAAGAAAAGGACATAGGTTTTGGTGCTTGGGACTTCAGACGATTGCTTTTGCCTGGTACTGTAACGGATAGAGAACCTCTAAACTTTGTACAGTACATGTACATGTATTGTAGGGCCTACAGTGTAGGCACCATTTGCATGTAGATAGGACGAGGATTTGCAGTGTGGACGTTTAGACGAGAGGGCGGTGAAAACAAAATCGTCGTTGAGTTGGGCTCGTTATTTCTAAATCTGCGTAATCTTCGTGTCCGAGCCAACATTTTGGCAGCAGCATGATTCGAGCTAACGGTGGTTAATGGAGACGGATATCTGCAGGAGAGACTGCTTCAAGAGTCCGCAGTTTAGCCTAAAAACCTTTTACTCGTAGGAAATTTTGCCATTGTCGGCCTTTACCTGTCCGGCAAATCAGTATGCGCATGCAGCGTGTTCCTATCCTTCAACGCCTGTAAAACCATCTCGCGAGACCGCAGCCTTGACAAGTGATCCAGATGGTAGGGGGAGCTATACGAGCAGCCTGCTGGGGAATCTCCGCGGCGCACCCACAGACTTCCAGCAGCCGACACTCGTGGGGCCCCCAGCTGGCACCGCTTGCAGGCCGCTGGATATCAGCGCCGGTCTCCTATTTAATTTGCGATCACATCACGGGACATGTTATGAGATGGATGAACCTCTCAGTGGGCGAGACTTGCAGTGCAACTTGTACATGTATGAGATCATCTGTGCTGCTCTACAGCGATAAGGCCCTCTACTGGCAACAATCTACAGCCCTGTGTTGCTCGTAAGCTGCTTTTGTTGCACGCAACCTACAGGAACGACGATGTAATTTATCCAAAGCAGCGAACGGCTAGACTTCTTCTCTGCACTGTCCGTAGCAGACAGGCGTTGGACCGTATAGCGATGGTGGGTATGTAGCAAGTTACATGTATTCGGACCGCCAGTGCAACCACTATTAATACAAGTGTACCTACGCGAGTGCATCGCTCTCGCCGACTTGTCTCGTGGCTGTCTCGAGGTCCTGGAGACTAAGCCCCCGATCGATTTGAGTCGAGCGAAATATCGTGCGCAGCTCAAGAAAACATGGCTGAAATCGAGACTCCAATGCGTAGGATAGCAGCACCCGGTACGAGCTGGTCACTGCTGGTATGAGTGAGTTCAGAAGCTGTCTGTCAAACACCGAGGAAGATGGACTGCTGACTCGTTAGCATAGCGCTGCTTGAAGTGGACTTATTAGCGATACACATCGCGGTCTCCCATTTCAAAAGATCACATACGATGGAAATTTGGCGCCAAACAAAGGCCGACTGCTGCCTCGTTCTATGGATACATCTGCTCCCGAGTACGCAGGCCACAGTGGTCTCCGTTCGAGATAAACAGAGGACAACCTTGTACACATGTAGGCAAAATTTGGCAGGCAAAAAGTGTGAAATTTCAGGCGAGAAAGTGACAATCACTGGGATGGGGAAGCTCCCATCCGAGTGAATTGTCACTTTTTCGGGAAGCGGTGCACTTGACGCTTACGAACGCTCCGGCGGTGCATCGAAATCATCCGCATATTCCAATTTGCAGCACCAATGCCAGTCATGCAGCACTGACGAAGCTGTCGAGTTTGCCATTGCCTCCACCGGTAGTCGGTCTCCAGTCGGCTCTAGTGACAGCGCGCCTTCGGACTCGGGAGAGCGGCACTCACCCGAACCGCCATCATGCACATGTAACCACCAAGGGCGTGCTCTTCACGGCTTGCAGTGCACTTCAGCTGGACAAGAGACGATGAATGCACGTTTTTATTCTGGCTCTCTTGCATCGAGGAAAGATCAGTTTGTCGGGATTCCTTCCTGCGTTGAAGTGCAAGGTGGAGCGTCCGCAAACAAGAAATCGGATCCATAGCTTTGCAGTCTCCAGCGGCAGTCTCCAATTTGCGATCTGGAGGATAGTACCCAAAGGTAAACCCTGGAGCAATTTCGAGCTAATATTGCTGCTTGCAGACTTGTACAATAAATTGCTGGGCTTGAGCGACCTCGGCAAGTCGGGAGAAGTGAGCAATCGATGTTGGCACGGTCTCCGGTCAGCGCGTGTTTTATGTACGTCTAGTGCATTTTACCCAATGAGAACAGTTTGTCTGAATATTAGCCACTCATATCGATGCCGCGTTGGTTGTCGCCGAATACAGCGTGTTCCCCGTCGCTGCTTAATCTGGAACACGGCCGAGTCGCTCCCGCGTCCGCGTTCTGTCTGCTTGCTGCGGTCCGCCCCACCAAGAGCTCCGCCGCCTCCTCTGCGGGCACTGGGCAGAGCTCTCGCCTACGAGTGCTGCCGGCACGGAGCGGAGCTCGCGCCTGCGGGTCTCTGCAGCCCCATCCCACGATGCCGCTTTGAGTGGATGGGGCAGCAGCCGCGGAAAGCGAGCACCGAGCATGGGCAGGTATAGATGCGGCAGGTGAGCACCTCGAGCATGGAAGCCCGACGCGCGAAGGTTGATGGGCGCCTCGACGTGAATTGTGACTTCCAGCTGTACATGAACCGTGTCACTCTTGCACGCCGGCATCTTTGCCCGCGCGTGGTTGCATTATGGTGTGTCTCAATTGCATGCAGCGAAGACACCACAATTGCACGGCGGTTGGTCTGCGTGGAGGAACTGAACCACAACTCGGACGTAATGAAGACAGCGACCGCGTCTGCAGCAACCGTGGCGAATGAGCGGTAGGAATCGTGTTGGGGGGTGGACAACACGGCCAGTAGGTGTTCGAGGTGGCACTTCAGGTGGCAGCTGAGTCTACCGTGAGCAGTGGTAAACAACGCGCAGGGCAATCCGACCGCTGACCAGATCATAGAAGATACTCTCTGCGACATGTACTGGTGGAGCAGAGATTTTTTGACTTGCGTTTTGTATGTTTGTTGAGCCAGAGAACGGCCAGTCCGAAATCGAAGCTGAAGTGGTGACTCAAGTGACTCAGTTCTCACCACCTGGAGTCAAGACGATCAAAGTCTTCCATTGCCATGCAATTACAAGCGGATATCCATCACCAACTTGGATCGGAACGGTGTGTCTTTGGCCTCCACACAGCTCCACCGCCAACCATTCGGTCTATCTATTATCGCCTTGCCGCAGCGAAACTTTCGACTCGCCCGCTGCCCGTCTATGGCGTCCAAGCAGCGAAAGAGGCGAAAGAGGCGAAAGTCCCGCATTGCGTTGAGGTTTCGAGTCTTGGACGAAGACCACCGGTTGCAATCACACGCTGCGAACACCTCGCACCTACTTCGCAGAGGGTGCGACAACTATCACTCGACCACCTCGCCAACCATTGCGCTCTCAACTTCACCAACCGCCAATGTTTGGATGCGTGTGCTTTTTCGTTGAAACGTGACGAAGCTGCCCGAACCACAGGCGCACCCAAGGGGATTGCAGCTAACCGACTTGTGACGCTGGTGGAGAGCATCCCGGCATTCGACCCGCCTCACAGTGTGTCATTCGGTCTTTTGCATCGGCATCCTCGCATCCAACCAAAACCTTCGTCCAGCAGTATCTTCACCAAGCGACCGATTGCCACACAACGATGCTTCATTGGAGGTCGAAGCTCCTCTCAACGCTGGCATTGGCCATGCTTGCACCTGTGCAAGTAGACGCTGCCAGTGCCAATCAAATGGACTTCGCTGCTTGTCCGGTCCGCCACAGTCCTGAATACTATTGTTGCGAGTATTCAGAGACCACCAAAGTGCTCTACACCAAGTACAATCGACCGTCTGGAGGTGACTACGAGTCGTACTACATCGATGACTGGAACAAACAACGTCAAGTCAACTACCCGTACGTCATGTATCATCCACAGACACCCAAGTTCTACTACAATGATCCCAGTACAATCTGCAGAGTGCAAGCTGTGGCTAACTCGAAAACTGGTGAGTTGACGGAAGAACTTTAATGCGCCGACACGAATTCATCACTTGCTGCTGCGTCGCAAGATAGCACCATATTCTGGACGTACTCGGCCAATGTACGCAACAACAATGCAACGTTCCCTGTAGGTGCTAATTGCTACAGTCTCATGCTACGTGACGGCTCTGTGGACGGCTCTCAAAGCTACTTGCACGTCTTCATCAACGTCCACATCTCCATGTTTCACTACGTACACTGAGACTCCGTTGGTGATCATCTACCTGCTGTATCTTGCATTCTTCGTGGTGCTTGGAGGCTGGACAATCTACAAGAACTACATGCAGAAGACCAACCAGTCTGTCAATGAAATGAACAAGAAGCTGATTGCAACGCCGCAGACGCCGTCACGAGCTGTTGCTGGCAACCCGCACGGTCGTCACACTGGTGTACGTGCGTCCGACACGCGTATGCAAATCGAAGCTAGCGAGGGTATTCTCCAGGCAGGATTCTCCAACTCACACCTTGGCACCTTCGTCTTCGGTTGTGTCGTATTGGCGTCACTGGCTTTGAACGCGCTTGTCATTGTGATTATCGCCGACTACTACGGCCTCCGCTCTTTGACGCGTCCGAGGACAATGCCGTCGTGTTTATCGTCGTGTGGGTGATCACCTCCATTTGGTTTGTTACCATCGTGGCATTGCAAGATCGTATCTACAACTTCTTCTGTCTTCGCGTCCCACTTGACAAGTGCCAGTTCGTCTACATGTTGAAGCGTGATGATGTAGAGGTTCTCCTTGCGGATCGTTCGGGGGTGTCGGATTTTGTGGCTAAGATCGAGAACTTGTTCGCGTCCAAGGGCAAGATCAGCGGATACCGTACGACTGTACGCGTAGCTAACGTGGGTGATCTCCGTATCGTTGAGTTCCAGCACTTGCGCTATGTGTACGAAGAGAATGAGCATCGATTCGTTCCTGGTGCCGTCGCACTCGGTAACACGTACGACGATATTCTTCACGAAGCACACGGACTGTCGGACTTAGAGGCTGAACACCGCCTGAATACGGTTGGACCCAATTCTGTCGACGTCGAGATGCCGTCGCTGCCGGTTTCCATTGTGCATGAGTTCTTCACACTGTTCTACATCTACCAGATCATGTGCTACTACGTCTGGTACTACTTCACGTACTGGAACATGGGTATTGTTATGACGGTTGTTGTGCTGGGTGCCGCTGTGGTGAACATCTACACGCAGCGTCAGATCCAGTCGTCCATTGTCAAGATGACTCGCTACCGCACGGATGTGAACGTTTTCCGCGCTGGCCAGTGGCGTATGCTGTCTTCTCCCGACCTGGCTCCTGGTGATCTGGTGAAGGTATCTGAGAACTGGGTGGTGCCGTGCGATATGGCCATCGTGAAGGGCACGACGGTGTGTGACGAATCGATGTTGACTGGTGAATCGATGCCTGTGCAGAAGTTCCCGATCCCGGAGCGCAGTTCGGAGGTCTACGACCCTGAGAAGGGCAGCAAGAAGCACACACTGTTTGCTGGTACTCGTGTGTTGTCTTCTGGTCGCAATGAAGAGATCCTGGCTATTGTTCAGACGACGGGTGCTCACACGACCAAGGGCCAGTTAATTCAGTCGATTCTGTTCCCGATCCCGATGCGCTTCAAGTACAACGAACACCTCAAGGTGCTTATCGCTCTTCTCTTGATCTACGCTGTCATCGCCTGTATTATGGTGATCAACTTCCTGCTGAGCAACGGCAAGCTGAGCAACCGATACGCCGCGTTCTGCTACGCCATCTTTGTCCTGTCCTGCGTCATCAGTCCTTTGTTGCCGGTTGTCATCACCGTCGGCCAGGTGAACGCCTCTCAGCGACTGGAGAAGCAGGGTGTGTTCTCGCTCAACGTCCAGCGTATTACTCTCGCCGGCAAGGTGCGCATTTTCTGCTTTGACAAGACCGGCACCCTCACCAAGCAGGGACTCGACTTCCTCGGTGTGCAACCAGTCAAGGACAGCCGATTCACTCCTATTGTCAACGACGTCAAGGACGCTCCGTCGTCTGAACAATTGCTGTATGCACTGACGACGTGCCACTCGGTCGGCTCTCTTGAAGATCGTCTCGTGGGTAATGAAGTGGAGGTACGCATGTTCACTGCCACGGGTTGGGAACTGGTCGAGAAGGAGGGCGAGCAGCCGTGCGTGCGGTCGAAGGTGGAGCCGGGCCTTGAACTCGAGTTCGTCAAGCGCTACGACTTCGACCACCACCGCATGTCCATGAGCGTCGTGGTGCGCAACCGCAAGAGTGGCAAGTACTATGTCTTCTGCAAGGGCTCGTACGAGCGCATGCAGCAGTTGAGCACGCCGGGCAGTGTGCCGGCCGACTACAAGAACGTGGCTGACCGTCTCGCCAAGGACGGGTGCTACGTGTTGGGTCTGTCGTACCGCGAGCTGCCGAGTGACTGGACGCACGAGCAAGTGGTCGAGTTCGCCAACAACCGCGAGGCTGTGGACGAGAGTCTGTCGCTGCTGGGTCTGATCCTGTTCCGCAATGAACTCAAGGACGACACGGCCGACGCCATCGCGAAACTCAAGGCCGGCGACATCCGCACCGTCATGATCACGGGCGACAACGCCATGTGCGGCTGCTACATCGCGCGTCAGAGCGGCATGCTGTCGTCGAGTTCGCGTGTGATTCTGGGCGAGATGGTGTCGACGACTGAAGTGAAGAAGCTGGTGTGGCGCGACGTGGACTCGGAGGAGGAGTACGACCTGCCTGCCGTGAAGCACCTGGTGGAGCAGGGTGAGGATGTGGAACTGGCCGTGACGGGTGTGACGTTCGACTACTTGGTTTCCATGGGCGAGATCAAGAGTTTGCTGCTGAACATTCGCATCTTCAGCCGCATGACACCCGATGGCAAGGTGGAGTGCGTGAAGCTGCACATGGAGACAGGAGCGGTGACTGGTATGTGTGGTGACGGTGGAAACGATTGTGGTGCACTGCGTTTCGCGCACGCTGGTGTTGCTCTGAGTGACGCTGAGGCTTCAGTGGTGTCGCCGTTCACGAGCAAGTCGAAGACGATCCAGTCGGTGGTTGACTTGTGTCGTGAAGGTCGTTGCAGTTTGGCGACTTCCTTTGCATCTGTGAAGTTCCTCATCGTGAACGGCCTTGTTGGGTCGGTGATGTGGGGCTTCCAGTCCTACCACACTGTGGTTGTGTCCCAATGGTGCCGGATCCTGTCGGACGGGTTGTCGCTGCTTGGGTTTTCGTACGTCATCACATTGTCGAAGCCGTTGAAGGAGCTGACGGCGGACCGTCCGACGTCTAGCCTGATCGGACCCACCACACTCGTGTCGATCTTTGGCCAGCAAGCTGTCAACGTCTTCTTCCTGTGTTGCAACGTCCACTTGCTCACTAGCGAAGTCTGGTACTGCCCGTTTTCACTCGAGAACATCGATGCAGCCAAGTGGTGGATCATGTCGGACAACCACTTAGCGACTTTGTTCTTCTTCACGATCATCTTCCAGCAACAACGGCAGCGTGGGTATTCAGCTTTGGCTCACGTTTACCGCCAACCGATCTGGAAAAATTACTTACTCATGGCGTTTGTTGTGGTTCTGGCAACTATCGATCTGTACCTGCTTCTGGGTGAGCTCAGCGCCATCACGGACCAGTTCCGCATCTCGAGCAGCGCCAACGTCGTCGGACTGCCGGATATTCCCATGCCTTTCAGCTTCCGCTCAAGTACTTGGGCGTCCTACTGAGCAACATCTTCGCCAGCATTTTCTTCCAGTACTTCGTGGTGCTCGGTCCCATCCGCTCGTACTTCCGAAAGAAATACCACACAGACGCGATCCCCATGAGGAAGTAACTTACAGACAATAACGCATACTGTAATGGCAGATTGTACCACCATGATGGTACAACTCTCGATAGTAACTCCTCCAATTTGTAATGTATCCATCACTACAGAGAGGATTGTCTGTATTTCACCTGTCAATCGTGCGGCTGCCACCACTTCACCGTTCAAGCGTATCAATCCATCCCGTCGCCATGGTTTTCTCGTCTCTGACCCGATGCGCGCGTCCGTCGCCGCTGCGTCTGGCCCGTCGCCTCAGCACGTACAAGCCGGACATCGAAGCCGTCAAGAAGCTACGCGCCGAGTCTCAGGCGCCGCTCAAGGACGTGCGCAACGCGCTGGCAACCACGGAAGGTGATTTCCCGGCCGCCTTCGAGTGGCTACGCAAGAAGGGCATTGCATCGGCCAGCAAGAAGGCCGGTCGTCAGACTGCCGAGGGCCTCGTGTCCGTCAAGGTGGCCGACAGCGGCCTGAGCGCCGCCATGGTGGAGGTCAACAGCGAGACGGACTTCGTGGCCATGAACGACAAGTTCCAGGCGCTTGTCAGCAGCGTGGCCGGCGCTCTGGCCGAGGCTCCGGCCTCTAAGGTGGTGACCCAGCTGCCCACAGATAAACTGGCGCTCGTGGAGGTGGACGGCGCCACTGTGGCTGAGAAGGTGCCGGAACTGGTGGGTGTCGTTGGTGAGAACGTCGTGGCCAACCGCGCCGTGCAGTTCCAGCTGGAGGAAGGCACAATTTGCAGCTATCTGCACAATGTTGCCGCTCCTGGCCTCGGTCGTGCTGGTGCACTCGTAGCTCTGCAGTTCCCGTCCAAGCCGGCGTCCGCTGAGCAGGTGGCTGGTGTGAAGGAGCTCGGCCACCGTCTGGCCATGCACATTGTGGCCGCTAAGCCGCGTTTCCTGTCGCGCGAGACCGTCCCGGGAGCGCTTGTGGAGAAGGAACGTGCCTTCCTGGCCGACCAGGTCAAGGACTCGGGCAAGCCTGAACACATCGTTGCCAAGATGACCGAGGGCCGTTTGAACAAGTTCTTCGGCGAGTTCACACTGTTGGAGCAGGACCACTTCATTGAGGAGGGTAACCCCAAGGTGGGTGCTTTTGTGGCGGAACAGGGCAAGAAGCTGGGCGTGGACGTGTCGGTGGCTGCCTACGAACGCTTCGAGGTCGGCGAGAGCAAGGAGGAGGAGGCGTAAGTCATGATATAGAGAAGACGTGCTTGTCGGCAGTAGAGCAGCCAAGGCTGGAGCTGCAGCCTGACGCGTTTTAGTAGAGAAACAATAAACTGCTTCCTTCAACCTACACAGGCTTCGTCTCTTTTGCATGTTGTTACATGTATTTGGCTTCGTGTGTGTTATGCAGCTCTATGATGTCGTTTGCACACAGGACGCCATGGATGTGAGTTTGTGCATTTACAGAGTCAGCCTTAGTACATGAAGACGGGGTTGTCCACCGTGATGACGCGCGTCTCCTTCTCGAGGGCCTCGCGCACGATCTTGGGCAGGCCGAAGAGACCCATGTGGCTCACGCCGTCGTAGAACTTGAGCGGCTTGCTGAGGCGCGCCTCCACGAGGGCGTTGGTCGTGGCGATGCTGCGTTCGCGGATGGCCGTCACAGCGGCCTCACCGTTGGCGTCCTCGACGTTGGTGGCCATGTTGAAGGCCCAGATGCAGCCGAAGGACGGGATGTCCACCGTGTAAGGCACAACCGTGTTGAAGTTAGTCTTGAGCGTGCAGTAGATGGACGAGAAGCACTCGTCCCAGTTGTACACAGCGCCAGGGCCCGACTGGGTAACCATGTAGCCA
Organism: Phytophthora sp. ST_20190627; assembly: GCA_014706145.1. Lineage (NCBI taxonomy): Eukaryota > Oomycota > Peronosporomycetes > Peronosporales > Peronosporaceae > Phytophthora > Phytophthora sp. ST_20190627. Next base: position 620,171 of record JACBOU010000180.1, read on the forward strand.
CCCTTGTTAAGCTTGGTAAGGGCGTACTTGTAGAACTCCTCCGTGTACAGCACATAGCCCGGACCGGCCTCAATGGGGTCGGCAATGTCCATGATAATGACGTCGAACGTGCCGTCGTATTGCTTGAGGAAGGCGTGTGCGTCCGTGTAGTGCACCTCAAGACGCGGGTCTTCGAAGGCACCGTCGGCCCACTCAGGCATCTCTTTACGGCACATGTTGCACACAAGTTCATCAATATCGACCATCACAACCTTCTCCACCGACTTGTACTTGAGCACTTCACGGGCCGTAGCGAACTCTCCACCACCGCCAATGTAAACGGTCTTTGGGTTGGGGTGAGCCAACAGAGCTGGGTGCACAAGTGTCTCGTGGTAGATGGACTCGTCGTTCTTGGCCGACTGCGTCTTGCCATCCAGCACAAGCGTCTTGCCGAACGAGTGCGTCTCAATGATCTGCATGGTCTGGAACTTGGACTTGGCCTCGAACGTCACAGTCTTGAGTGCAGCCGACAGGTACAAGTCCTCAGTCAGAGCCTCCTTGTACCAGAACGACTTCTCCATCGGGGCCAATTCGGCCTGCTCCGTAGCAATAGCTTCCTTCTTCTGCTCGGCCATGGTGATTGTGCTTGACGACTAACTAGCGGAGACGCTGTCAATGCTGGAATGAGGAGAGACCTTGGCAGTTTGACACGCATTTAACTGCAGAGTTTTTCAGCCAACCACTAAAAGGGATAGGGGTCCGACTCGATTGTGATATCATTTCGATACGATAAATGAGTGCAAGCATACTTTAATCAAGTGAAAAGTGTAATATTGTAATGAAATGATTGCCGTATGAGAGACGTACAGGTGGGATCATGTTACGGCGAGCTTCCTGCAGCGAAGAGCGTAGCGTGAGCACGCAGGGAGGCGGAGGATGCAGGTTGTAAGCTTATTCATGGATACATTGTGGTCTGCACTGCAGTGCAGCCTCTGTTATACGAGCCAACAAGCCAACAAGAAGATTTTGTGTTGATGAACTCCTCTGCATTTACCGTCGGTGCACTTCAACATGAGTCGGAAGATCATAGCTGGCTAGCTAGATAGTCGCCGTCTTTGCAAAAGCCAGAATGGTGAAACGCAGCTCGCCTTCATCTCGAGAAATGTATTTGTTGATCACCCGGCAGGCATCCTAACGAAAGAAGATAGATAAAGTTAGAGGAGTGCAACCACAGCTAAGAACAAGAGCACGAATACCTGCAAAATGGTATCTGGACTGGAGAGTCCACGGTTGGTTGGCCGGCCCTTTCGACGATCTCCATCGAGCTCATACAGGCTGCCTTCCACGCAACTACGCACAAGAAAAAAAATCAATTCAGGCTGTTTACTACATCGCAGGGGACTTGGGAAGACTGAAGGTGCAATGAGTACCTGAAGCACACGAAGTGCGTGGTGATCGGGTCATCAACAGTTTCCAATTGCTAGCAGGCAAGACAAGGAGCTCGAAGTCAGTCAACGGGTCGGACTGACCCTATCCGAGCAATTGAACAAACCTCCGACTGGCCTGTTTCCGCCGCACTACAGTGAAGTCTTTCCAGCTGCCAGTTGCATCAAAAACTTAAAAAGCGTTTGGAGCACATTGCTCCAATATCTGAGTGCTAACCTCGTCATCTTCCTCGAGGTACTTCCCGATCTCCTCCGGTGTTTTGCTTTTGGTGTTGCTAAATAGCTTGTCCAAGTAGCTCCCAGGAGCTGCTTCGGCAGCAATCACAAACAGAAATATGTTACCAATTAATATTCTCATCTCACCACAAGAAACTCACGGAGCTGAATTAGGTGGCGCATGTTCCCGATGGCGTGAAAAATGCCAATCGTGCCGCACGCGTTGCCTACAGCCAGCAACAGACATACATCTCAGTAAAAAAATCTTATACAAACTGAGTAATTGCTTCTCCGTACCAACAGTCTGGTGCATGTAGTAGACGTTGAGAGACACAATCTGTCCCTCGTTGTCAATCTTGGCAGCCTCCTGCTTGTCCGCTTCCTTCGTCTGCAGTCCAAAGCAACAACGCCAATTTATTTATCCACGCAACATGAACTCACATCAACCAATTCCATTATTTCGACCATATTTTCTTACGTGCGGCTTGATAGGGTACAACAAAATGACGGCTACCACGGGCGACGGCACCATGGCTGACGCCCACTCCTCGGTGCTCAACACGTCGCAGAAGCTGAACTCGTTCGTGGGAAAGCCCATTCTGGTCACGTACGCGTTCATCACCTCGGGACTCGACTCCAGGGGGAACCAGCGCTTGCGCTTGGGCTCGTCGCTCATGTCCAGGTGGATTTCGGGAAGAATGTCTATGAATGTCAAGAAATTGTTAAAATTTACGGTTGCAGGCTGCAGCAGTACTGAGTTTGTTCATTTCCACCTTTTTGATAGATCATCATCACTTGCGGCTGACAAAAGACAGCGGAAATTCTACCGTCGACTGCTTCGATTGTTTCTCGGAAACCTTCTCATCTAAAGCAACGATAGATTCGATGCACGCATTAAGATCGTCATTGCTGCGATGCTTGCATTGACCAGACGCAATTTTGTAGAAATTTGCTCGACGTAGCAGCATGTACGCAACGCGAAGTAGTTGCAGTGCTTCTTTCTGCAAACCAGAACGCACACAAGTTGACCAGCAATTAATGCAGGTTTCCGAGAAGGAGCTCAACACACCACGCACCTCAAGACACGAGCCAGCGGTGAAGACGTCCAGACCAATCAAAAGACCAGTCCCGAAGTCGCATTCATCACTGGCGATCGTAGCCCTTGTGATCAGCTCACTCAATCTCTTGCGCGCTGGCGACTTCTTACCGGCGTCGTGTGCCAGTTGATGCAGCAGGTCTGCTAGGTCTTTTCCGGTCGTAGGCAGCTCACGATATCCCGTCTTGTTTATAGTGTCCACGGGAACCACAATGCCAAGTTGATGCAGTGATGGAGCGACGCTGTCCTTCGACCTCTTAGCTCGGAGTGCTGACTCTAATTGTCCTCTAGCACGCGATTTCTCGTCGCGATGACTCTCGATCTTCTGAAGTAGATCCGCAGTCTTGTCAGATCCGAGAGTCGAGCGGCGCTTTTCCAATCTGTTCTCCAACACCTGGAAGAGACTACCCCCAACAATGTCGAACTTGCACTCACGACTGCTCTCGGCACACACGACGTACTCAGGAGTTTGATCGGGAGAATCTCTGCATTCAACAGCAAGCGGTTCGTCAATTGGTTATCAAGTTAAAGCAGACGACAACAATTTGAGTTACCTGAAGTAGCCCCAGTGTCGACCCGCATCACTATCAGTGTCCACCAAGACAGCTGCCACCTCTGGTGGGTCGAAAAAGAAGCGTCCATGCAGATACAAAGGTTTGTCCACCGTCACGTCCTTCTTGTCCGCCCCTGCCAACAAGTCGAAAGGACCAGTCAACCGAAGCCCCAAAGTGTCCACAAAGGCATCTGCAACACAGTAAAATGGTCCATTAGCCTTATATCACTGATATTTCAACAAAAAGTCAGTTGTCTCACCGCAGGGGCTCTCGGGTTGCAGCTCCGACGCCAACTCGAAGACTGCGAACAAGTCTCCCGGCGCTTTCAGGAACATTTTGGACTTTAGAAACGCATCCCACGTCGATCGCTGCTCCGAAGGCGCCGGTTGCACTGCAGAGGAGGTTTCGTTGGTATCGGACTTTTGTCGCTTGGCTGACGTGTCGGGGGCAGCAATGGCGTCCTCGCGGCCACGCAGACGACTCGAGCGGCGCATGTTGTGCTACCGAGGACTATTTTTGTGAACCTTTGTTGTGATGAAGTGAGACAATGTTACCTCAAGGACAATTTTTGTGACCTATGTTGCAAATTTTGTGATGAAAAACTCAACCTTGAGATGACTTGTTCGGGTTGAGAAAATAGCCCTCCGACGCATAGTATACAAGCAAGGGGTAGCATCGTGTTTGACATGCATCGTACATGTGCGAGTACTCGAGATGCACACTTTGTTTGAAGGGGTTGCTGCGTACTGTACCGGCACAAATATTAGTGACCGCAAACATCAAGAACACAAGGCTGTTGGTAATTGGGAAGTCCCCAATGGGGATCAAGATTGTTGCAAAGCGTGGATGATGAAAGCAGGGCAATACGAGAGTCATCCCCAAGCAAACTCATTTGTGGTTTTCCGATGCAGCAACTCTTACAATGCGGCGAAGGGCATCAAGTACCGTACGTACTTCTAACTCATGGCATATGCTTTGTCGGCAACCTCGAGATGGTATTTTGGACGTGCTTTCGGAGACAAGCGTGGTTGAGCGTGCCAAAGTTTCATATGGAGATAACGTTCTTGCGGATCATGACCAAAGTTCCGAGTCATCCTGGATGACTCTACGTTTCCTACCGACAACAGCGCAGTCAAGTCAGTCCTCATTCCCAGATTTTCCACCTGCAGAGCACAATTTCATCAAGTACACGCTGGCTCGGTTGATCTGTACAAGAAGTCGACTTCAGCTTCTTATCGCCGCTGCCGTGGCTCTCGTAGCTCACTCTACTAATGCCGTGACGATCGGTTCTCCTACTGGTCTGGCTACTGGAACCACTGGCGGTGGCGATGCTACTCCGGTTTACCCGAAAACTACCAAAGAGCTGGTTGCATTTCTGAGAGACCCAGCGCCACAAGTGGTTATCCTCAACACGACCTTCGACTTCCGTGGCCTGGAGGGCAACACGACTGCCGAGGGCTGTCGTCCCGACTACATGCGCAAATGTATTGCCCTTAACGACGGTTTTAAGGGCCAAGACGTGATCCTCCAGGACGGTGGCATGAACAACACGGGAGGATGCACCAACGGTGTCAGTGTCAACGTCACTTATGACAACGCACCGTTCAACCGTTTGAACATCAGGAGCAACAAAACCATCCGAGGCGTTGGCAAGAGCGGAGTGATCATGGGCAAGAGATTGGCACTCAACGGCGACAACATCATCGTGCAGAACATTCATATTACTGAGATCAACCCGCACCTTGTGTGGGGTGGAGACGCCATCACCATGCAGGGTCTCACTGATGGAACAGTGCCTCTGAAGCATATTTGGCTCGACCACATCAAGATCTCGCGCATCGGACGTCAGTTTATTGCTGTCGACAAGGCTGGAACTTCGACCATGACTATCAGTAACTCGGACTTTGACGGACACACTGAATTCTCCAAGACGTGCGATGGTCACCACTACTGGAGCTTCCTATTCTACGGCAAGTATACGGGAATCAGCATGGTTAACAACTACATTCACTACTTGTCAGGTCGTCTCCCGAAGGTTGGAGGCACCTCCGACAGCAACGTGGTTCCCCACATTGCCAACAATTTCTACAAGGACAACTCGTACCACTCGATGGAGATCGGCACCAACGCCTACGTGCTCGCTGAAGGAAACTACTTTGTGAACACGACGCAGCCGCTGTACGACGGAGACGACCCGGATGTTCCCGGCATGGTCGATGGATCTATCTACGCGCCACTGGAGTCGTCGGAAGACGAGTGCACAGCTCAATTGGGCCGACTCTGTGAAGCAAACGTGCTGGAAGAAAGCGGACCCTTTGAATCGCGCAACGGCACCATTGCTCTTGCGAAAATCAAGCCCCACCCTACGATTGCTCGTCATCTCCCTAAGCAAGCCCAGCAGCTGAAGCTATCGGCTAGCAACGTCGGTGTGGGCGAACTCGAATAGATGAACATCATTTTGTGATGCACAAATTCTACAAGAGCGACGACATCGTCGTCGCAAAACATTTTTGTATGCGTTCATTAGAGAGGATAGGTAGGTTTTGCACAAATGCCATACAGCCTACACCTTCACTACACTTAACGCGGTTTTGCTTTCATCCACCACCCTTAGACCTCGTGTTGCTTGATCGGATCCCAGCCACTCACGTAGTACTCGTCCAGGCTGTCCAGCTTGGCCATTTGCTCTGCCGACAGCTTCAGCTTTGCGGAATCGAGGTTACTCTTGATGCGTTCCTCCTTCACCGACTTTGGCAACGAAATAAAGCCCTTAGCAAGGCCCCACGCAATCATCACCTGCGCCTGGGTGGCCTTCAGCTCGTTGGCGACCAAGATGACGGGATCATCCATCTTCTCAACACGAGCCAAAGGCAAGTAAGCCTCCATGAGGATTCCTTGGCGCTCACAGAACTTGACCGTGTCGGGGCGAGCCAGCCACGGGTGCAGCTCCACTTGGTTCACCGCCGGCTTGACACGCCACGTCTTCGCCAGCTTGAGCAGATGCTTCTCACCATAATTGGAGACGCCAATGTCACGCACGAGACCTTCAGTCTGCATATCCTCGAGCGCTCTCCATGCTTTTGCGCGGGTGGCGGAATCACACGGGGCGTGCAGCAAGTACAGATCGATGTACCCGAGACTGAGTTTGCGGTTGCTCTCACGAACACCATTGACGACACCCTGGTAGGTCCACGGCTGCTTGGGTGTAGTCGACCACGGGACCCACGAAATCTCGTAGTACTTGCTGGTGACGAAGATCTCCTCACGAGGGATACCCGAGTCACGGATAGCTCTGCCGACGTCGCTCTCATTCTCATAGGCAGTGGCAGTGTCTATGTGACGGTAACCGAGCTTGAGCGCCGTCAGAACGGCGTTGTAGGCTTCCGGTCCAGCATTGCTCTGGAACACGCCCAAGGCCAAGTTGGGGATGGAGTTTCCGCTGGGAAGAGGCTTAGACTGGACGAAAGCGCTCATATTGGTGTCGGGTCGATGTGGGTACTTGAGTTGTTGCTGGTGTTTTGCCGAATGAAGTCCTGAGTGCAGGACGCGCATGGATCCAGCTAGACGTTGTTGATGTAGGTCATTCGACCGTCAATTTCCACCGTAATCGAAATGTATTACGATGAACGCGTTGAAGGGAGTCGCAAGTGATGTGGAGCTCTGAAGGGAACGCTGACATTTCCACTGACGACAGAAATCACTCCTCTCGATGAGGTGTAGACGTGGTCGCTCAGGTCGATAGTGAACCAAGAGCTAAAAACTTCATCCAAAAATGAAACTTCAGTCAGTCGACCAAACACGATTCCATGTTTTCACTAAGTCAATCGCTCGGAAAGACTGCGCCATGTTTACTGCGTCCCGAGAACTGCCGCATTGTCTCAAATCGATCCCCTCATAGTCATAGCAATTCGAAACTCAAGAAAACGAGACGACGAATCCTGCACCGACGCAGAAGACAATGGTGCGTCTTCCCCTGCAATGTCTTCCCCCTCCCCACTAACCATATTACCCATTCGTAGGCCAACACACTCGCCCCGTACCTCAACTCCATCCGCAGCTCGCTGGACTCGGCGCTGTGTCTTCGCAACTTCCCGTCGCAGACCGTGGAGCGTCACAACAAGCCTGAAGTGGAGCTGCAGTACGTCTCCCTTACTCTCCCAATAACACAAGAGTATCCCCATAGCTAATACTGTGTCTGTCGTAGGATGAGTAAGGAACTGCTATTGAATCCTGTGCTGATCTGCCGTAACGAACAGGAGAAATGTCTGATCGAACCTTCCATCAACTCGACGCGTGTGAGCATCTGCATCAAGAAAGCGGACGAGATTGAGACGATCCTGAGCCACAAGTTCAATCGTTTCCTCATGCAACGCGCCGAGCAATTCATCATCATGCGACGGGTGCCTGTGGAGGGCTACGACATGAGCTTCCTTGTGGTGCACCAGCATCTCGAGAACATGTACAAACACAAGCTCATCGACTTCATCATCACCTTCATGGAGGACATTGACAAGGAGATCAGTGAGATGAAGATCTCGCTTAATGCTCGTGGCCGCATCGTCGCTACCGAGTTCATGAAGCAGTTTACTTGAACAGCGACGAAGATGACGTAGGCTGAGCAGTGTGGCAACTCAGGTCGCCACGAAGGAAAAACAATTGGTTGCAAAGTGGAAAAAAACTTGCTCGGTGGAATTCTTTTGAGACCTCCTCGAAGAGTAAATAAAAGTGTGATTCCAAGTCGCGACTTCGTGTCGATCTGATGTCTTGGTTTTGCCGCGCTGATAAAATTATACAAAAAGAAGGCGACACGGCTTGGGCGTCTGCACCTTCATACATCTAGTTCTACTTGCTGCTTGCCGGTCGCTTCAATTACATAATGCTGCAATTGGCTTCACCAGAGCAGTCTACGTCGTCGCCGCACTGTTGGAGCTTCCCAATGAAGCATTTCTCCATCATTTTGCGAGCGTTCTTGGTGTGGAACTTCATATCCCGAGCACAGTCCGGGCCTCCAGCCTTTCGGAGGATCGAGCGAACACCGCCAGGATGCGCTGTCACAAGGCCCGTGACGTCGTATACCTGGCCACTAGACACGAGCCAGCACGACTCGAGTGAGCAGTGCAGCTTGACCTCACACATGCAGAGTTTGTGCACCTTGGAACAACGTGTCTCCTCCTCTGCGTCTGTGTCTGAAGTACTGGGTGACGTGGGGTCAACCGTCTTGCCGTAGATGACGCTCTTCCCCCTCAAGGTTCCAGTCACAGCCATCTCTGAGCTGCCACAACGCGAGCGACGACGCCTTCCATTACTCGAGTCAGCAGTTGTCAGCACTGGTCCACAGGCACTGGGGGCACACGTAGCCGCTTGATCACGTAGCTCCGGGTCTTCTCCGTCACTGTCTTCGTAGTCCACGACAATTCCCTTCTCCTGCTTCTTGTGTTGAGAGGCTGCGGCCAGTCCCAGCTCCTCCAGGTCGAACGTCTGCATCTTGGTCACCAGTTCGGCCTTGTACAGAGTCGAGTCCATTCCAGTGACGGATCTCTTGGCCTGGACGCCTGGCAGCACGAACTGGTCCTCTCCTGCACCCATACACTTGGGGTAACATGCGCCCATGGAGCTTGAGGTAGGGTCCTCACAGACTGGCACTTCTTGCGGCTCGTGAGTCTTCTCCAAAGTCGATTTAAGCGCTGGGTTTGAACAGAACGGCGCCGTCTCTCCCGTGATGGACTCACCTGTCAAAAGCAGCTTCTTGCTGGGCGTCGCCAGTTGCTCCATCGTTATTACAGTCGCTTCCATCTCGTCTTGTGCCTTGTGTCTAATGCGTAGTGCGCGGCAAGTGTCCGAATGCGCCGTTGCTGTGTGGTTCTGGTTTGCGCTTTCCATCACAAAGAAACAATTTGAGCCCTAGTCACATAACCTTGCGTCACCTATACAAACGTCAAGTCAGCAAACTGAAAACGGCCATGCCCCGAGCGTCAGCAAGCATACAGCTATTGATACAATCTGGAGGACGGGTGTCATGGTCTTGGAATAGCACCGCATTTCACGCTGCACTTTTGTGGTTTGCCTCCTCGGGCTCAAGTAAGTGGCGAGGCCAACCTCGCACTACCCTGCCTACTGTTCTTGACGATGACCTTGTTTCCAGTGGATACAACTACCGACTCCGCAACCGCACCGACCCAAAACCAAGTGGAAAGCCCTCGAGAAAGCCATTGTTGCTGCTCTCCTGGCAAAAGATCACCCGACGTATATGCCGCCGACTAGCCTAGCTGAGCCTAGCGCAGGTATAACGTGGCAACACGAAAACGTAATCCACTACAAGACAATGTGGTCAGCCTAGAAAAAAAAATGGAGTTCGAGGAAGCATTCGCCCGGATATGGTGGGTCGTTTGTGGTAGGGTATGCTCTGCTCTGGCAGGTTAGGGATCAAGTGGTGCACGAAGGGAAACAGTGGGTAGCGCATAGCCAATTGGAGTATACTGTATGTGGGCAGCTTGTGGACGACAGATTCGACCAAGGAACAATTGAGACCGCAAACGCGAGGGGTCTGGTTGCGCCTGAGTGCCGACTGCTTCCGCTGAGACTACAGCACAAGAGACAAAGCCACCGAAAGCAGAGTGGCACAGACAGCAAGTGCCGTTGCTGATTAAGAGGCTCACACTTTACAAAGAAGCTAAGGTTAAACAGTCAGCCTAGAAAAAGAGACTTTACATGTTAGTCCTTCGTATGGCAACACTCCTTCTTGCCTCATACTGGTCTTGATTCACCAACTAAAGATCTACAAACCTGTTAAGGAATTAAATTCGAGAAGTTTGTCTAACGTTTCGAGTCTATTCAAGGCATAAGAGCACGTCTAACTTTCTTCAAAACTTCTAGAAGCTTTCTTTAAACAGGTTTGGTTGCTTGTGCTGGCAAGTTGGATGCACCTCCAGAGAAACCGGTAGGAAAATTCTATAGTGTAGGAAAATAATGCACTCTCTGCCTTTCACCCCCTCCGAGCGCTATTGTAGAAAAAGACTGTAAACTGGAATGGTATACAAAACTCAAGTAGTCCGAGATTGTAGTAGTAGTTGCTGTATTACCCAGACTACCAGATTCGTTCAGCTTTGCCAGCACCCCCAGAATCGCAATGCACCGCCTCAAATTGAGGCTCAATATCAATGCATTGCAACTGGTGACACGCAGCGACGGGGTGTAGTGCAGTTTGCTGCTCGACCGAAGCTGCGATGGCGGTGGATCCTCGGAATGCCAGCTGAGTGAGAGCACCAAGATGCTCAAACGCGTGCCGCTGGGCGGTACCATTGGCGCAAGGCATGCTCTGTTGAAACGGTGGGAGCTCCCGTGCCGGTTCACGCTGGTATCAGACAGGGCGGAGTGATCACCGTAGGAATGTCTGCCGTTCAGTGGACGCTGCTTCGACTTGGCTCCTGGTCGCCCTTTTCACTGCCACTGCCTCGAGCAGTCCGAAGTCGGAGCGTCCACGGTGCATCTCCCATTTCCTTTGGGATACAATCATCTTCCGGCACATACATCTCCTTCCAGATAGTGGAAAGCACATTAGCTAGAGCCATCATGACCGAATACTGCATCCTATTGATCGTTCTCCTAGGTTTGCTGTCAAGTGCACAAAGCGTGGCGACGATAACACCGTCACCCGCCAGAATGGGGACACCAAAGAAGAATGATATACTGTTCTTCGCAGTGGCCACTTTGTTAGTTGCGAAAACGCTCGTCGAGCTGCGCATTCCGCACAAGAAACGGCTTCTTCTCGGATAGTATCGAATGCGATGAGAAGGACTGGTTGCGTTCATTAATTAACACTTCGTTGTCGGTGCGCATTGGCGGGATGAACCATTGCTGATCTCCCACAATTGCAGTGGCAGCTCCAATATCCGCTTCCATCTCTTTCACAACGAGGTCGCAGATCAACGCCAGCTGTACGAAGTGCTGCGCTCCACGGATTAATCTCGAGTTTGAACGTTGTTCTGCTATGGTAGCTAGTGGCGTCTGCGACGACGAAACTGTGGCTGCCCATTCATTCTCGCTAATGTCTTCCAGTAAAACTCCTGAAATCGTGTCAACTTCCTTTCCAAGGTGACGGAGCAGTGACAACGCTGCTTGACGACGTTCTGGTTGTGATCGCAGTGTTTCAGCTATATTCACACCCAGAGGACTCACACTGGACGAGATAACCCATGGACAGAATGCGAACGCCACGATCTCATCGACGTTTGGTGTCCATTTGTTCAAAAGTGGAAGACAACTTTCGCAGCACCGCACATATCGAATAACTTGCTCTTCTCGCTCACGTTCCATCACACGTGAACATGGTTCACAAACATACTGACCGCAGACATGACACAAGTACGCCTTCCACACGGTGGTGAACATGCGATGGCAATACGAACAGAATTTTACGCGACTTCGTGGTGAACTGACAGAATTTCCGTTCGTTGGTACATCGAAGATGAGCGATTGAAGTCCAATGTGTCGGCGTCGAGCAACCAACTGCGTCCGAGAGAGTCGAGTGAATACCGGGTGGTCGGGTCCTGGTGCGTGCATGGTCCACTGCATTGTCCCCAAACCAAGGCAAAAAAGCGAAACCACCGCCAAAAATGAGCAGAAGTCTGAAGCTGTATTTTGCAGTGAAGAAAGCTAGCAAATATGCAAGGACCTCCCAAGAAATCTAACGACTCCGGAGGTGTATCGATAACACCGGAGAAAGCAGTAGATGTGATCTGCCGCAGTTTCCGCTCCAACCAGTTCTGGGCCCCTTCCAAAGCGTTGTCCACATGTCTTTCAGTGCCTTACCAACGATTCCTGATCGTGACAACCCCAAAAGATGATCTATCTAACCTGATCTGGACAAGTGTGTTGGTGTTGGTTTATTGCGCGACCCACTTCGTCGACTATCATGAAAGCTGGTACGAAGTTGCAGATTCTTGTACAGCTTGGCTGCGACAACAGCAGCACTTCGTTGACCAACGTGAAGACCTTGTTCGAAGTGCGTGTACTTTGTTGAATGTCGGTGATCCCGATCAACTTCTCACGACGCTCTTCACACTGGTAACTGAGCCTTTGGATCCGGCGATCGCAGAAGAAGATGCTGCGCTGCTACGTGAAGGCTGGCAACGTTGCAACTTGGACGAACCTCCGTACACAGCGTACTACTGGAATGCCGAGATAAACCACAGCACGTGGCGTCACCCGTTGGAGACTGCACAAATGGAACGAGAGCTGCAAGAGAAGAAGGAGAAACGCCAAGCTTTACTCGCTAAGGTTCTTCCAAGACGTCTTCCTATTAACCGCGATGTGAATACACCTACCGAAGTACAGATGTGCTCTGAGTGCACTTCCCATGGTGTCAAACAAGCGGCCAGTGTACTCTGTCTGGAATGCGGCTCGAAATATTTCTGCGAGAGCTGCTGTGATGCCGTACACTGTGATCGAACCAAACGCAGTCACTTGACTAACGGTTTGCGCTTCAAAGAGTGTTTTGGTCGTATGGGTTTTCCCAAGATCGTGTCCAGGCCACGCACTCCGTTCATGGTTTACCAGGACGAGCAGAAAAGGTTGCAAGAAGAACGACAACAAGCTTCAAGCGAGTCAAATACACTCGTCATTCCAAACTAAACCGTCCACAACCTGCACGGCCGACTCAGTTCCAGAGTTTAACGCAAGTAAACTCCATGCGGTCTGTCATCGAGAGCTGACGTATCAGTTTGCTTTATGCAAGTACAAGGACGGAGTCTTTCGTCGCGTCAAGATTTACAGTGTACTCCATTGTCGACACAATGACTGTTTTGGTCAGAATGCGCCCAAGAACATTCTACTCCTGACTTTACCGCATTTCCTGGGTCAAGATCGAATCCGGCATTTTATAGACAAGGAACGTAGGGTAAGATTTAGTGTCGTCTAGTCACTAGACACTTTCTAGTGCCCATCGGGTTGCTGGGCGATAGCTGGTTGATTCTCCAGCATTAATAATTATTGCGAGAGGCGACGTTAAGACTTCCACAGAGTCGACAAAATCTCCGTCAACTTCTTCATCACCGAGTACTGCATTGTTGTGATGGTTTTCCGAGGCTTGGAATCCATTACGCACAGCATCGCGATGACGGTGTCGCTGGTGGCAGCAGTGATAGGAAATCCAAAGTAGAATAGCACACGATTCGAAACACCTTCAATATCACCTCGTACACAGGCGAATGTTCGGAACCGCACGTCGAGCATAGTATTTCGTGCGAGAAATGGCAACCCCGACACCATCGCGTGCGCGCAGAAGCTCTTTGCGCGGTCAATGGACTCGTTATCAACGAGAGATAGTGAGTAGTGCTTGTCGGCTTGCACAGCCGTGACAGTTGCAGCGAGCGCGTCGAACTCCTTGGCGGCGAGATGGCAAATCAACTGCACCTCCTTCTGTTGCGCGATGCCACGTCCTAGTAAATTGCACTTGGCCATGCATTCGTCTCGAGCGGCTTCGTTAGGAACTGTCGGGGCAAATGGTACGTCGGTCTCTTCATCGTAGAAAATTGGATACTGCCGTGTTCCGTCCGATTCGGACACCACGCACTCTTCCAGCGGTAGTTCAGTCAAGGACACTTCAAAGCACTGCTGAACGAGGAACTGCACCCACTCGGGGTTTCCAATCTTAACTCCACTGTCACCATTGCGGCGTTTCTCTCGACGCCGGTGATTTCCGCACTTGGTTCTGGTCGTAGCTTCGAGTGTGAGGTTACTTGAGACCAACTCGGTCGCTGCAGCCCAATCTTCTTCGCGGATTTCTGCCAAAATCTGAGCGTTCGTACCAAGAGGTCTTCCAAGGTGACTCAAAAGCAGCAGCACAGTCGGTCGCAGCTCCTTCTTCGTGCGTAAGACGTCGGCCAGATGCAGGCCGAGTTGACTATTAGAGCTGGCCGTGACGTACGGCACTGCCAGGAACGGTAGCAACAGTTCCGGATCCGGCAGTTTGTTGATCATTTTGGTGCAGGTGACGCAGCAGCGCACGAACCGAACGAGCAACAATTCCCGTTCCCGCTCGACGACACTGGAACAAGGCTCGCAGACCCATCGACCGCATAAATGACATAGATAATTATTCAACACGGGGTTAAACCGGCGTCCGCAGTGTTTGCATCGTGTCTTCCGGGAGCTGGCGAATGTCGGATCCAGAACCAGCGGCTGCAATCCGAGACTTCGACGGCGCACGATCAACTGCTGTCGAGATAAGCGCTTGAAAACGGGGTGATCGCGTGTGTTATTCATCTCCTTCGAATCCTTTAGTGCTCCAACCTAGCTCAATTCAACGTTGTGTCGCTGAAACCCTTCGGCCGGTAGCAAACATAGTTCATGTAACCAACAACCTTCACTGCAGGACGAGTATTGTGCAATTGGGTCCTTCTTATCAATGTTCAGTTTGTATGCAGTAAATATTCACTGCCATACCATCGATCAGGCCGATGTGACGCTGCTAGTGAAGCTCCCAACTCCTACGATACTCCGCAAAAAGTCAAAACCACTTTCGTACACACCATCGGAACCATGATCTTGTGACATATTGCGACTCTCTTCCTCGCGAGAGATCCGATCAAACCGTCGTTGTGCATCTTGCTGCTCCTCGTACGGTCCACCCAATGAGCATTCACACATTTTATCCAGATCCGCTCCCCATCGAGTCCAAACAAAATACGACGACTGTGCTGCCTTCGACTTGTATGGAATCGCCAAATCTGCTTCTACGCACTTGACTAGCTGCAGAATGCGCATTTCCCCTTTCACTTGGTCCCATTTGAGGTCATTCTGCTGCTGAGGAGAAAAGCGTTTGCCAACGATAAGCTCTTTGACGAGATAGTGATGGGGCAGCTTCCTTTGTATGGACGGATCAACGGTAGTCACGTAGTCCACTTCAGAAGCTAACACAACTCCCGTTCCGTCCTGTTGGTTCGCTGACTGAACAGCTCGTTGATCCCGATCCACTGTGAGCTGCAGTTTGGTAGCCTCATAACGATGACGTGCAAGTTTCCCCCGAACAATGGCCTGAATTCGAGCTGCAGCTACTGCTCGGGTGTGTAAGTGAACTGCATAGGGTTCGCGAAATGTGCGCTGGATAATACGAGCAGCTTGAGTTCGATTCACCTCAATTCTTCGGACATCGATCGCATTTAACTGTTGGAACTCGTTTCGCTTCATAGTATAGAGATCGTCGTTTTGTAGTCCAGAGTTGGGATCTCCCCATGGCAAAGCCACTAGCCACTCCACCCACCGACAAGCGAGGGCAAATTCTGCATCATCTGAGAGTGTGTTCAGCTTTTTCAGCTCATTTTCTAGCAGAGTACGAGCTTGTGATGTTGCGTTTGCCTTGTGAACCATTTCCATTAGTTTCTTGATTTTGGCGACTTTCACGCGTGTTTGTCGTAGCGGTGACACACTTGATGATCCGTTCGTGTGTGTAGCACCGCCGACAGGAGTCAAACCTTCTTCTGTGTCATTTTGCTGCGATTTACGGGCCGAGTCTAGCAGCCGATGCACACCTGGTAGGGACATCAGCTCCAGCGATCGTTGGAAATATTTCTCAGCCAGTACACTTTGATTCTGTCGAAGACACTTTTTACCCAAATCACGAGCAAGAGCTGCATCTAGCGCCAGTTTTTCGTCAGTCTTCCCTGTGGCATCCCCAAAACTCGTAGCAAACAATGGCGTGGCAACCGTATCCTGAAGTGAAGACTTCCCGTAGCTTGTTTGGAACTGCAAAATCATCTGCATTTGTAGTTGAAGTTGCTGAATCTGGTGTTCGTAGGCATCGTGACTATCAACCCGAGTGCGAAGAGTGGTGAGCTCATTTTCCAAAATTTGGGTGCGTTTTACCACTGCCTCGTTCTCCTTTTTGAGTTCCACGCTGCATTGCTTAGCACTTTGGGCTTCGTAACGTAGATACAGCACTTCTAACTCACGTCGAAGATCTGGTGACTCCACTCGGTCTAACAACAGACTCGCACTACCTCCACTGCTCTTCAAATTGCTCATATTATCACACTCTTCCATCGTAGCACCGGATGCAACCAGCTTTTCAATTATCTGGACAGCATCCGCTTCTTTCGCTGGGTTGTTCGCTGCCTCACACGCAAGAAGCAGCGGTGAACGTCCATTGGAGTCTTTGACGTTGACATCAGCATTGGCAGCCACGAGATACTGCGAACATTCAGCGTGAGCTTTTTCGCAAGCCATGTGCAATGGCGTGCTGCCCTCCAAGTCTTTGGCACTGACGCCAAGGAAAACAAACTTGTCCGTCTCTCCGTCTGTAGTGCTTTCAACTCGCGCATTTGCACTCAGCAATAACTCAACACACTCGGGCGAACCAGCACGAGTAGCTTCATGCATCGCAGTTCCACCACCAATGCTCCGTCGTGTTGGGAGTCCACCGTATTCTTCATCCACATTGTACAACACTGCTGGTACTTGGGGTGCTGAGGCTTCAGCACGAAGCAGTAAGCGAGCACATTCAACGTGATCGTTAGCGCATGCAACGTGTAATGGAGTCTGTATTGCCAGATCAACTGCACCGGGAGAAGCTCCAAGTTGCAGCAACAGCTCAACCACATTATCGTTACCTCCTGCACAGGCGTGATGAAGCGCAGTTAGACCATTGGAAGGACACGACGCGTTTACCATCTTGCGTTTTGCTTCGTTCCCCTCAACACCTGCTAGTATTCGCTGACACGCAGCATGATCTCCATCGCGACAGGCTACATGCAGCTCTAACAGCGGGTCGTCCACTGCATCACCATTGTCCTTCACTTGTTTTGGAATTGGCATCGGTAGGCTCTTGAACGAGACAGACTTTCCACTTGAAGCTAACAGTCCATCAGCCGCTTCACCAGCTAGACACAGAATTCTTGCCGTAGCGATGCTCAAAGCTGGTTGGATCCGCAAGAAACTGTTGTGAGAAATCATCACTGCCGGTAGCGTCGCATTGGCGGCGTCAATATGGTCTACACTCATGACGAAAGCTGCATCCAGGTCTTTTTCATCGTCATTGCACACTATGGCAGCCACGGCTCCTGCACGCTGCACACGCTCAAGCTTTTCAGGAAACGAGCACGACCCTCGCCGCAATAATGCCACAGCACCACTTAACTGCTCTGCATTTCTGAGAGGCTTGTCAGCAAGGAGTGGGTCACACGCCACCAATTTGCCCGTGTACGATGCTCCAGCAGTGGCTGAACAGAAATCCGCTAATGGAGCAAAGCAGATCTCGTATGTTGATGCGCTCGTAGCCCACTGAACAAATGCGAGCAGTGGTGGCTGCTTTTCTCTTGTAGAAACAATATCACTATCACCTTTCGCAGACTTTTGCTCTCCACTTCCAGCGCTATTCGCCACGCTTGGATCATCAACTGCGCTGGTACCTGGTGCAATTGTGTTCTGCGGCTCCAACATCTTTATAATTGACGTCGTTGTGCGCTTGATCGCCTTCCAACCCTTTCCAGCCTCTGCTGCTTCATGCAGCTCTCTCTGTACTCTCAAACATGTCTCCACAACAACTGCACCGTCCTCACTCGGTAAAATCTCGAAGCTCAGCACTCCAGTCTTCACGGACGGCGGGAATTTCTGGAACAGTTCCCTAACATCACGTAGACACATCATCACACAGGGTATCGTGATCGCTTCTGCTCTGTTCTTCTTGTTCTCCTCCAGCTCTTCAGTCGACTCACCCATCGTGAACGCCGCTAGAGGCTCCTCTCTCGTGTTGTTGGCCAGCAGCATCCCCACCGCCCCAGCTCTCTGCAGCAGTCTGGCCTTGTATGCGAAGCTGCAGCCTCCACGCACCACCAGCGCAATGGCTCCTCGTAATTCGGCCGCATTCTTGAGCTCTGGTTGATCGGCGCGCGGCGGCTCGGCACACGCCAAACGGACGTTGAGCACCTGAGGATCGCGAGACCCGAACGTGGCCAATGGACAGACTCTGCGTCCATTGCTGTCTTCCCACGACACGAACGCGAACTCCTGAGCAGCTGCAGGTAGCGACACGACGTCAATTTCCGACGGCATTGGCACTTGAGCACGGTCACTTCTGGCGCTGGACTCAATGCCAATCAACGACTGCGACCTTTCGTGTGGATCTTTGGATCGCCTGTATAAACCGATCGGAATTAGTGCTTGTAGAAAGATTTGAATTCTTGTAAGGGTGTTATCAGATGAATCTCACACGTCACAGATGTATCATTGCGAGATCTGCGGTGAGGATGGCGTACCTGAACACCAACGCGATGCCCAAGCACAGCGACGGCACGGTGCTACATCTTGGCGTCAAGGCTGGACAAGTGGCCAATCGCGTGGTGTCGGTGGGGAGTCTCGGGCGGGCGAAACTGTTGGCTCAGCTGCTGGACGACGGACAGTTTGAGACCTTCGAGTCTGCACGAGGGTTCACAACATTCACGGGGAAGGTGAAGGGTGTTCCTGTGTCTATTGTGGCGACGGGGATGGTATGGAGGAAGAGGATGCCGAACAGTGTCTGGTACTGATTATGGGACTGCGTGCAGGGCGTCCCCAACATGGACTTTGTAGTAAGGGAGACGAGGGCGATCGTGGAGGGGCCAATGAGCATCATTCGGTGCGTTGAACTCGATCTATGTGCTGGTTGAGGAGGTGATCTCATGAGGCGCTGATGTTGCAGATTCGGCACCTGTGGGGCGGTGCGAAAGGAGGTGACTCCGGGCAGTGTCGTCGTCAGCGGCAAGGGTTCCGTCATGGTCACACGCAACCCGGACGCCTTCTTTCCTGATGCTACTGAGGAAGACTATTATCGAGTATCGCGAGTGATACCGGCGTCGCTAGCGCTCTCGGAGGCGGTAGGTCGCACGTTCTTGCCTAAAATCGTGCTGCAGGTTGTAATCCTTTTGTGCTTGCAGCTTGTAGCGGCAATGAAGGAAAAGCTCCCTGCACTGCCCATTATCGCCATTTCCAGTGACTGCGACGCGCTCGGAGTCTTTGACGGACTCAACGCCACCGCCTGCTCCTTCTACAGCTCCCAAGGACGCCTGGACGATGCCTTTGACGACCGCAACGAGCAGCTCGTGGAGGGCCTCACCAAGACGCACCCAGACCTCCACACAGTCGAGATGGAGACGTTTCATTTGTAAGTAGCTAATGTCAATGTCCTGATGCTTGCACTCACAGTGAGTGACTCACAAACAACTCGATCATCGTCCGCAGACTGGACTTGGCTCAACGCAGTCGCGGGTCCATCCAGGCCACTGCAGCGGTGTTGGTCGTAGCCAACCGCCTCAGTGGTCAAGTGGTCGAGTCCGACGTGCTCAATACATTGGAGTCTTTCTGGGGGCAGGTCATCCTCGAGACCATCGCCACCACGGCTAAATGTAGCCATCTGTAGTAATTTGTAGCCATTATCTCTTAATGTCAAAATTGAAAGCATACCCGTAAAATCGCGATCCTAAGAAAGTAGCCAAGATGAGCGACGATGGAGGCAAGCACAAGCGCTGGTTCCCGCTTGAGTCCAACCCGGAGGTCATGAACTCGTACGTGGAGAAGATGGGCTTCCCCACGAACGAGTTCAGCTTCTGTGACGTGCTGAGCACCGAGGAGTGGGCGCTGGCTATGGTGCCGTCACCTGTAGTGGCGGTCATCATGCTGTTCCCTATCAAGCCCCATGTAAGAAAACAGCTGTTGAGTTGAAACAATTTGACAATAGATAGAAGGTGTTTTAACATTTGGTGTGAAATTGCATTTTTGACGGCAGACGGAGGAAGCGGACAAGCAGGAAGCTGCGAGGATTGAGAAGGGTGGCCAGACAGTGTCCCCCAACGTCTATTACATGCGCCAGACTGTTGGTGCGGTCAATTGTCATGTTGAAGTTGGTGGTGAAATGTTGACACGCTGATTCGGATTTTTGCGTTAATTGTGCTTTTACTACAGGCAACGCTTGTGGCACCGTGGGCATCTTGCACGCCATCGGCAACATGCGCCACCGCGTGCAACTGAGTACGTTGTGGATTTAGTGCAGTAAGCTTCAAATATTATGCTAATATGATACTGGGTATCCTGTATTTTTTGTTGTCCGCAGCTCCTGGCAGCTACTTGGACAAGTTCTTCAACACGACCAAGACCAAGACACCGGAGGAGATCGCGCAGTACCTTGAGGAAGATGATGAGGTGAGAGGGTGATCAATTTGATGCTGTTATATTGGAAGCCAGATTGTGACGGTAGTGTTGCTTGTGGTGGTAGCTGGAGGAAACGCACAGCAGCGCAGCGGAGGCTGGTCAATCGGAGGTACTCTGCTTGTATTGGTGTACATGGGTAATTGTACGTGCTTACCTTTATTTCACTTCCTCTGTAGCAACTGGAGAGCGTGGACGACCCGATCAACACGCACTTTGTGTGCTTCAGGTATGTAGCTGTCTGTAGAAATTGCAGGGTCAATTTCAATGCCTGACTGATCTACTGACTCGTGTACAGCTGCGTGGATGGCAACCTGTACGAACTTGACGGCCGCAAGAAGCGTCCCATCAACCACGGACCTTCGAGCCCGGATACCGTTCTGCAGGTTCATACTTCTCTTCCTGCCCCCTTTTAGCTGAAGAAGTGTGGCTAAGTAACGCTGTATTGTCTTCTCTTATCTAGGACACCTGCCAGGTCATCAAGAAGTTCATGGCCCGAGACGAAGGCGAGATGCGTTTCACCATCCTGGCGTTGGCGAAGACGGCGAGCGACTGAAAGTTGCCATAACCACTGCAAACCAAGTGCAAAGGAATTATGCCGAGAAGAATGAAGAACGCAGCACAGACATCACTGTGCCATCAATATCTGCTCCCGTGTATCTTTGTCTATACCTACTGACGACCCTTCATTCACCTTTGATGCAGCAATGCGGGAACCCCTCCTCAAATGTCAGTCTCAATGCAGCAGCCTGTGTGTGTTGTTGCTGCTGGTGATCTCCACCGCTGTGCTCAATGTTGCTATGACAGCTACTTCCATCGACCTATACGTTTCTCCAACAGGAAGTGACACTGGAAGTGCGGATGGGAGCTTAACCAATCCTTTCAAGACGCTTGCGCGCGTGCAACAAGAAGTCCGAGCCAAGAACAAACTCGAGGCAAACAGCAATACACCCATCAATGTCTATCTTCGAGCAGGGCGATACGAGTTGTCGAAAACGTTCGATTTTACCGACGATGACTCGGGTGCTGCTGGTGACGTGCCGGTCACGTATCAAGCGTATTGTAACGCATCTGTGGAGAACGCTGCCATCTCCGTACGGACATTCCCTTATCAATCTGGAAAAGGGGTGCCCCCGCGGCTGCTTTGGAATGGTGTAGGCGACATCGACAAGTGGGAAGGACCGGTAGACCCATTCGCACAGATGGGAGTCAACCGCAGCGCCAATTCACTGCTGGTGATACCAGTACCAGCCCAGGATATTGGGGAGGATATTGGCACCGTGTGCGTCGACAAGATCAATGGAGTCGGCCACACCTGCTATGCGAAAGGCAGTCCAATGGCGACGTGTGTTTCTGGTTGCATGGTCGCTTGCCAGAACCACATCGCTCGAAAACGCTACAGCAAGAGTTTCTACAACGAGTTCACGCACTTGTTTGGCAAGGATCTACGCAAGGAAGAGGACTGTGTTGAAATTTGTTCGCTATCGTGTCGCGGGTGTGAGAAGGTGGTGATATCGGGGTCAATGCTGTTAAATTCTGGAACACTAACGTGGACTTTAGATAGTTCGATTACAGTGACTTCTGCCGGTGGAGGATCACAAGTGCTCAAGATCTTTCGAACGGATCTGTCCTCTATCCTGCCAGGCCTCGCAGCAGGCGTCGTACCATCCAAGCCCGAGGATTTCGCTACATTTACCACACTGTATGTGGACGAAGTGATGATGCCGCGTGCAGGATTCCCGAACTGCTTGGTAAACTCATCGTTACCCGCGCAGACCTTCAACTGTTCCTATGAGCCAGTGGACGTCAAGGACACGAAAGTTGTCTACGATGCAAGCACGTTCTCGAATCTTGTATTAACGTGGGCAAATGTGCAAGATGTCATGTTAGAGCTGCGACCCCAGCGCCAACAACCTACGAGTTTGCGTTACTCGGTAATCTCTGTGGACAGTTCAACTGGAACAGTGCAACTTGGTGCTGGTGGATCAGAACTTTCCTACGAGATCTTCACAGATGGACCTGGTGCTTCATGGTCTTCGTCCTCAGCCAGTCTTGATCCTGCTATTCGAGTGGAAAATGTGTTTCAAGAACTCGATTCACCGGGTGAATGGTTTTTCGATGTCTCGACGCGTCAGTTGTATCTGATCCCGCTAGATTCATCGACTACTGCGAGTTCATTAGCCAGCAGCGTCCTGGAGATCCCGTTGCTTCATCAACTACTGCGCGTAAGCGGTTCTCGCGAGAATCAGTACGTCACGCCGACACATGCCCACACAACGCTGCAAGAAACGACATCGCTTACCAAGGCGTCAAACCTTGGCTTTCGCTACCTCACATTTTCCGGGACTCAGCTTCACCATCTCAATATTTGTAAGTTGTGATCACCTCCGCGGTGGGTGTTCCAACCATCTTACGTAAGCGTTGTTGTGATTGTAACCTTAGATGAACGAATTCCTGCGTCGGGGTGGCCTATGACACGCGTAGCTGCGGTCTACTTAGAATCTGTGACAAATGTGGCGATCGAGCACTGCAGCTTCGAGAAGATAGGCGGCAATGCGGTTATGGTCTCCGGGGAGAACAGCAACATCCAAATTGTGAACAACAACGTCTCGTTCGTGGGCAGCAACGGAATTTCCGTCCTTGCACGACGCGGTTTTCAGCTAAACTCGTTTCAAGAACCTGTGCTCGCTCATCTTCTGGTGCCTCGCGCCGTCAACATCTCTTTTAACCAAGTCCACCATTTCGGTCAGCAGGTAGCGCATTCCGCAGCGATCATGGTGGTCGGAGCACAGCAAACTACTATTGACGGCAACCTCGTCTTCAATCCTCCGAGCAGCACAAATGCCAGCAATACTGGAGTGAAGTCTGAACTTTTCACTGCGGCAGCGTACCATGTGATCAACGCCAAAGGAGCCAACTACGACGATGGGCTTCCGTTGATTCGATCCATCAACAACCTTGGAGAGAAAGCGATACCTATTACGCCAGCGCCGGTTCTTTCTTCACAATACCAGGTGACTGTACCGCTGCTTGGATTTGAGGTGAACACCGTGGTAAAGCTTGTGGGAGCCCCCGAGTGTTTGTCTGGTAGCGGCCGTGTCGGATCTCTGTATGGCGAACTCACACCGTTCACATACACCAGTTGCTCCGGCTGCTGCTCGGTGCACAATAATTATGCTCGCCTTCGAGTGACCGGGTCGAATGTAGCTTGGAACGACGCCACTTCACGCGAACTTGTGGTGAGACCCGGGGAGTCGGTCGATCTCGCAGCTACTGCATCGGCGTATTTCAACTCGATCATAGACGTTTACTTGGGCTTCCACGTCGTCACGCCCAACCAGATTTTCAACTTGCCAACTCAAGCCAAGTGGCAAATCCTCACCAGAAGCTGCAAATACGCCGAACAAACGTACCAGGCAACCTGCAGCGGACCTTGCATACAGCAAGACGGGTGCGGCAACTCCAACGCGGCACTACAGCAAGCACTTGGAACTCCTCTGGCCTGCGCCAGTGGCTACGAATCCGATCCGTCATCGTTGGTGTGTGCAGGTCCTTTCGAGGCTCAACAAGACTGCGATGGCACAGGAGTAACCAAGGCGCACTTGTACTACGACTGCTCCGTCGACTGCTTCGCGACGACATGCACCTGACCACAGCCAACAACACACAGCAGCAATCAACATAGAACAACTCGGATACGTAACTCCAATTTTCAACATGTTCACTTGTTTCCCGGTACGCTGGTCCCACGAGGCACCCAAGACATACTCGCGCCTGCTTATTTCGGTCTTGCGCTCGGCCCGCGTTCTAAAAGGCCGCCGCCGCTTCCTCGACCCATTATCTCTGCTTCCCTTTTTTGTTTTCTCTTTGCTGTAACCACGCACAAGCTTGTTCCGCGATTGTTGGTGGATTTCTTCCCTCACCTTGTGCGTCAGTAGGCCAGCAAGCGTATCCTGCTTCACAGGTTTGACTATCACACATTTGACAGTGACGAAGGCCGCCCTACAAAGCTGAAGCCATCGAAGTCGTTCGGGCGGTCGGTCTTCGCCATCATCACACTCGGCTCGCGGTCGCGCGCCGTAATTTCATTCATGTTGCGAGGGGCGTAGTGCGTGTCCATCTTGCCCACACCCGGGTTAAACGGTGGCTGCATCTTGCGCTCCAGCAGCTCCGGCCAGTCAATGGTATCGAAGAACGGGTGGGTCAACACCTCATCGGCACCCCGTGGACCACTGCCAAGACGCATCATCGGGTCACGCGTAAGCAGCTGTAATTACACAAACAAAATCGAACAGAAGTTAGTAATATGCCAAAGCAGACAAGGAACGCAGCGCGACAACTTACCCCGTTGATAAGCGAGATCGCAGCGTCCGAGAAGCTCGGCGAAAAAGTGACCCAGTCCTGCTTCAAAATGGTCTGGAACATAATGTCCCGGTTACGGTGGTAGTAAGGCGGCTTTCCGCCGATCATTTCGTACAGCAGGATGCCGAATGACCACCAGTCAGCAGCCTTACCGTAAGCCTTGCCCTTCAGCAATTCAGGCGCAATGTAGGCGGCTGTGCCACAGAATGTCGTAGCACCCTTCAGACCAGAGACACCAACCTTTGAAAGACCGAAGTCGGTGATACGCACGTGGCCGTCGTGGTCCATTAGCACGTTCTCAAGCTTAGCGTCACGGTAAATGATGTTGGCACTGTGAAGATGGGCGATTGCCGCGGCAACCTCGGCTGCGTAGAAGCGAGCCCACTCCTCGGGGAATTTACGGCGACGACGCAAGTGCGTGGCCAAAGATCCGCCACTGAGGTAGTCCATCACGAGATACAGCTTCGACTCGCTCTGGAAAGCGTAGTGCAGCTTAACGACAAACGGGTGCGAAATTTCCGTTAGGATTTTACGTTCCGCCATCGTCGTATTGACCAAGCCCGACGAAACGACCTGCTGCTTCTTCAGCACCTTCATTGCGTAGCACTCGCCCTGGCGCGGCGGTGTAACCTTGCGACACAGGAAGACCTTGCCAAAACCACCTTGGCCGACAACCTTCATCAGCTCGAAGTCCTTGTCAGAGATCAAGCGCTGCTGCTTATCTCCACTTGAACCGCTGCTAGATCCGGAAGTGCGCTTGGGCTTCGGCACTGGCTTCGGCAGATAGTATGTTGCCTTGATCTTGCCATCATCCTCGTTGTTGTTGCTATTGCTGTTGCCGCTGCCGTTGGTCTTGTTTCCGTTCTTGCCTTCGTCAGCACCACCAGACATATCACTCGACTCATCGCCGTCTGTCTCACCAATCACAATTATGTTGGATTGTCGCCGCGGGCGACCGATAGCCTTCGAAGCCGTTTTTCGCCTTCTCAGCTCCGCTCGAACGTGTTTAACAACAGCCGTCATGCCAGGCTGGTTCGGGTTAGCACTGATGAAGGCGAATGCAGGGTCCTCAGCCTTCTCCAGCGTCTTCGGCGTGTTGTCAGCCTCCTGCGAAGGCATGAAGCCCAAAGACAGACACACGCAGTTCACACGCGCCTGGGAATCCACAATCTGAGCACCAAGAGGCTCGTAAGACGCCTCCCAGTTAATTGATCGGCGACCAAGAAGCTCCAAAATGCCAGGAGACTCATTGTGGTCAATTTCGTGCTTGGACTCAATCAACGCAATGCGGTGAATCTTATCACGAGCGCCCAGTTCGTAGGTCTCCAAGATGGACTTCACCAGCGCTCCACCGCGCGCGTACGCGATAATCGATACTTGACCCTTGCATTTCATCATGAACTGGTCCCACACGAAAAGAACGTGCTCTTTGGGTGTGGAGGAGTTCGGGACTGGAACTTCACGCTCAAAGCCCCCCGCTTCATACACGACGGCCGTGTTAGAGAATGGATTGCACACCACAATTCCATAGCCCTCTTCTTGGGCGCGACTGAAATAATGTGTCATCGACCACTTGTGGTCAGTAGTCAACTTTGCGTTCTCTGGATCCTGCTTCCAAAGTCCAAGAGGACCAGAATCGGACAGGAAAAGGATCACCTTCTTTGCTGTTGCGTATGCCATGGAGCTATAGAACCGGCAACGTACAGGAGACTCGGCTGATGGCACAAACTGAGGTGTGAAATCCAGCTCTCTCTCCATGAAGTTGTAAATATCCTTCTTGTCCGTACGCTCGCTCATCCGAATCGACGGGTTAGCGTTGTGCTTCAGTTTCGGCAGTTCAATTGCCTCATCGAACGCAGAAATTCCTCGAGTGTCCAGCTCCAACGAGTCCGCGGAGCTCTTACGTTCGTGACCTTCAGCCCCATCCCCGGTTGGCTTGTCCTCTTCCTCATCGGAGTCATCGGAGTCCTTCGACTTCGCCTCACCCTTCTTGTACGCCTCAGAAGGCGGTTTCGTCGGGAGCTCCGTGTCGTCCCCACTCTCGTCGTCGCTACTCGACTCCATCACTAGCATCGCAGTAGTTTTACGGCGTCCCATACCAGCCATGAGCAGCCCTGCTGATGACCGAGAAGAAGTTCGGACCGGCACGGGAGCAGGCTTCGGCTCCGCTTTGGATTCCTCTTCTTCAGAGTCACTGAATGAGGTGAAACTGTGCCTCTTGGGTTCGGGCTGTACAATGTCGAAGTTAGGCTTCAATGTGTTCTTCTTGGACTTAGGCGGTGTGGGCGGAGCTGCCACTGGTGACGGAGTTTCTCGAGAGGTGTACGGGGATGGAGCCGGAGGCTCCGAATCACTGCCAGACTCCTCGCTTGGTGGCCGAACAGACGAACGAGGCGTCGGCTTGGCATCGTATGAGGCTGTCTTATCTTCCTCCTCATCTGAATCCGCATACTTTGGAGGGGTCTGCTTCTCGTTAGCCTCAACTTCACTAAGAGCATCAGTGATGTCCTGGTCAAATCTTGCTGAAGCACGGTTGTTGTCCGGCTGCTCCAGTGGCTGCTGCGAAGAACCTCTAGTCATCCGGTTCGGGTACCCGCCTTCCTTGTCGCCAATGTCAACGCCGTCCGGGGTCTGCATCACAGCAAGCAGGAGTGTTCTAGCACCCTCAGATAGGGCTTCAAGTTCATCAAACGGTGTCGTTTCCTCGTCAATGTCATCGCGTCCGTCAATATCATCATCAGCCTCGTCGTTGATCGTTTGCGCACGCGAGGCGCGCTCGCCCACGGTGGTGCCGCGCAAATTAAAACCACACGCTCCGCAGAAGCGAGAACCAGTGAGAACCGCGTTACAGTTCGGACAACGCTTCTTCTCAACCTCGGGCTCCTCCTCCACCGCGTTAAGCTTGTTCAAGGCATTCATCCATTTGTTGCGCTCACGATCGTTATCAGCGTACACATAATACGGCACTTGCTCATTGGTCATAAACATAAAGCCAAATGGTTCGCCATCCCACTTTTGTACGTCTTCGACCAGTACTTCAGCTAGAGGCTTACCCTTTGCATTGTTCGCCATGTCATAATCCGAGTAGTAGGAAATGGAGTTTCCGCGAAGAATGAAGTAGCGCTTCTTCCAGCTCTTGCGTTTATGGCCCTGCTTCGTCAGATATCCTGCACATGACACCGGCTCCGGGACGTTGGCTGTCGATTTCTTCACCGTGGCGAGCCACTTTTGCTGCTCACCAACAGTGTCCGCAATCACGTAAAACACATTCCCTGTCACCGTCATGAACATTAGGCCGTTCGCTTCGCCGTCCCATGGCGCAACAGATCGTATCTCTACTTCTGCCATCGCTGATTGATTGTCGCGATATGCCTGCTGGTCCACATAGTGGCGCAGCGATGTGCCGTTCAACACGTAATACGCCATGCGCTGACTCGGTACCAGGTGGCCGCGCTTCGTGAGGTATCCTTCGCAACTCACCTCTTCGGTCTCCACCATGTATTCCTTCAGGGCCCGAAGCCACCTCGAACGCTCCGATTCGGACGAGGCATACACGTAGTAGGGAATCTGCTTCGTAGTGTAGAACATGAATCCGTGTGCTTCACCTGACCACGTGGCCACCTTCTCGACCGTCACGGCGCCATACTTTTTGCTCTTCTCCTCGCTCGAATAGTACTCCAGAACGTTGCCACGCAGCGTGAAGTAGCGTGTCTTCCAGTTCGTAAACAAGTGTCCCCTCTTGGTCAAATACCCCTCGCACCTGATCTCTGTTGGAGTTCCTTCCGGGATCGTCATGCGTGACTCCTTCTCGCCACGTGTGAGCATGAATGTTTCGCGGCTAAAGATGCTACGTCTCGAGACAGAGCGACGACTTGACGCATTGTTCACGGGCGCCGTCTGACTAAAGTCGGTGCCTCCATACGCGGTCGTGGCAGCAGGGTTGAAGCTGCTGCCACCGACAGCTCCGTAGGGCGACGCCGTGTTGGCAAACTGCTGGTTACCGTAGGGCGTGGAGTTGGGGCCGAGCGAGTGGCCCAAGTGGCCGCTGCCTTCGAGACTCTGCTCATGCATTACGTCCAAGTTGGGGTTGGACAAGGGGCGAGGCATTCCGCCACTTTGAGGTGCCGCGGGGATCTGTGGCGGATAGTGCGGAGGTGGCGGGGGCGGCGCTCGGTTGAAGACGCTGCCGCGCGACGATGTACGCGGAAGCGCGCGCTGGTCGGAGCTCTGTGTCGAGCGCAACGGCGGCGGGTTCATCTCCGCCGACGCCGAAGACGACGAGCGACGGATGGACTCGCGCAGCGCGTACGAGGTGGGCGACGTCACCAGGATGTCCTCCTCGCCATACTGCTGGTAGTTCTGCGGAGACTGATCGGCGCTCATTGCAGCATCGACCTGTGGCGCGAGACGAGTTTCCTGTCGCACATGCACATACAAACATCAATATGTTAGAAGGTGAAGTGAGTGCGCACTGGAGTGCGGAATGCGGAATGATGATCCCCGCGCTCTCCGATCGATTCCGCACGCACGCACGTTGAAGAGACCTTCACTCTCGGAACGAAAACCACAGAGGGGGAAAGCAAAATGGGGGAGACTGAAGCAACTTAAGCTTCCCCACAGTGTTTAACCCCTTCGGGTAATCGTCTCCCGTCGGAGGAGAAGGCGCGCGGGTCGACGAAAGAGTGAGAGCAGGGGATCGAACACCGCCACGCGCACTGGCCTCTGTGGCTACCTGCTGCTACTGCTGGGGATCGTTCCTTGCCGCGAGATCGTCTGGAGCGAGCCTGCGTCTGTCCGTCGAGCCGCGTGTATCCGCCTGGGGGAATAAATGAGTGCCGCCTTGCTCTGCTTTCTCTGCTTGCGTGGCCTCACTCGGCGTTCTCGTTGTTTGTCCGTGAAAAATCCTCCCCCAATCAGGTCGCGCGAAGGTCGCACGAAGTGGCGACTACAACGACGATACCCGTCGTCTAAAAGCGTATGCTATGTACCACATGTACATGTAGCAAGTTTTCCATGGAAACATAACGTCACTAATTCGTCTAAATGCGTATAATTTTACTAAGATACTGGCATGGAACGCACATCAAAACCAGCAACCAGCAGAGGCTGCGCAGCAGAATGGAGTGCACGTCGAACGCTGTAAGTGCAGGTATAGCAGGTTTCCGCTCTGCTATCTATCATGTAATACGTAGTTGACAAGTCTGGCCAAGACCTTCAGCTCAATAGCACCGTCATCACTGACAAGCTCTGGGATGGAGATGCGTCGAGGATTCCAGGCGTCCAAGTGCGCATGCAGCCAATCCAAGTATATGTATATGTATGTCTAGATGGAAGGCATTGTTTCATCCAGTTGCTGGCTGCAACTACGCCTGCGTCGGGCGTCGCTGCCAAAGAGCACAGATAAGACGTGTGCGCAGTGCAAGGAGATCGCTTCATGCGCAAGGGTGGGGTTCGGACGTCTGGCCACCTGCACGCAGAGCGCTGAAAGGAAAGGGTGGATGGAACCGCACGGCAGGTGCTCCATCTTGCCTCAGCTCGAGCGATGCAATCACGCCTCATGCCATTTTATTGTCTTGAGTGGGGTTATCGCATGCAGTTTCGAAAGCACGTCACCTATGTTTCGTTTGACGAGCTCAGGCCTGCTCCATGGGACGGTGGCGATGCGATTGCGCCTGTATTCAAACGTAACACCCCGGGAGCATGTTAGCCGTCTAAACCGCAAATCAAAAAACGTAACACCAGAGGAAATGCAAAACCCAGAGCATGTATTTGTGCACGTGGAACCAAGAACTTGGTTAAATAACAGCGATAGCGAGAGGGTGGTGGGTAGTTTGGAGAGGTATGGTACACTTCGTCCCTTCGGCAGCGATGATTGCGAGGGAGCTTCGTCTACAAAGTAGCTTGAAGGCGGCGATACCCGGCTCAGAGCGAGGCAGCGTCGAGCGCGCGAGCAAGCTGGTTAAAAGTCTGCAAAAAAAACAGCAGCAGCGAGCAACGTGCCAAAAAATATCGCTCATTCATGCCGTCTTGCCCGCGTTTCCATTCAGGCTATCGGTGATGAAGCTGCTGGGCGGCAAATTTGGGACGGCAGTACTGGTGGCGCGATAGCCATCTAGCTTGCCAGGCATGAGGAAGCTAATGGGAGGTAAACGCGGAGTTCCTGCGAGCGGAGGGGGCAGTCCTCCAAGTCCGCTAGGTACGCCTCCTGCGTACTGCGCATTCCTGAAAGCGTCCGAGGCGTTCTGGTCGTAGCCAAACCGGTTGAGCGGCGAGACCGAGGAGCCACTCGGGAAGGCGGCCTCGAGAGACGTGATGGAGTGCAGACTATGTCGGCGCGCGCTGTCGCTGCCGACTCCGATACTGCCGAGCTTGGCGCGCCGCGCGACGCTGACCATGCGGTGCTTTCGGTCGCTCTTGCGCTGATGCTCGTTTTGGCGATCCCGGTGGAAATGGCATAGCGTGTGGAGCTGCCCGTTGCGCTTGGTGGCGCGCGGGTTCGAGCACTTGCCAGACTTGTACTTGCACAGCAGCTGCTGCTGCTCGCCCCGCGGGGAGCTGAGCGTGGCGAAGCCGCCGTCGTCCTGGCTGTTCATGAGCTGATGGCTGCGTTTCAGGCGACGCTGGCGGTAGAGCTCGTTGCCTCGGTCGGCGCTGTCCGGCTGCAGTCCCGTGTCCAGTTGCTCGCGGTCCGACGAGTTGTGCATGCACGTCAGGCGAGCTGTGAAATGTTTTTTTCTTTGTAAGCGGAATCCAGGGGCGGATCAGAGCAGAGAGCAGCAGAGAGCAGAGCGCTGACTAATGCAGCGCGCGCGTTCCAAAAAGTAAAATGGGGTGGTGCTTGCTGGTGCCGGGCAAGAAAGCGAAGTGAGCGCCGGAGGAAAGCGTACGCGACTGTGGCCGTGTTCTCCAACCACCGAGCGCGGAAGTAGCAAGTGCGTTGCAGCAAAGTGGCAAGTTCATGCTCCAATGTGGCTGGCGCGGGTTCTGGCTGGGCTGGGGGTGGCTCGCTGAACGGAAAACGCTTGGGGACTTTGATGTGCAGAGACCGAGCTTCTGTAGATGCTTGGAAAGCAGCGGAAAATATGCCCAGTAACAGTCGATGAGTCCATGGACTTGCACTGCAACTTGCGAGTAGTGCCCCATTAAGTCGCCAGCTCTGCTAGCCCTTGCCTCTCTATACCGGCGGCCTTCGCGAGTCGCGCGCGAAAGCTTCCCCGCGTATCGGAGAAAAAAGTGCCAGCTCGCCGCTATATAGTGATGCTATCTCTGCCAAGATCTGGCCAGCCCCGCATCGGTCAGAGGTGACCGCAGCACGGCGAGCGCATCGTGGAAGGCGGCGCTGAACGCCGCCACTGATTTCTTCTGTTTTCCTTTGGCCCCGCGCTGCAGCGCAGAGCTCGAGGTGGCTACGGCTCGTGAAAATGTCCTTCCACCACCACCACTACAAATATCCGCGAGCGGGTCACGCTTTGACGCAAGCGTTGAGTGAGGCAAGTGGTGCCCCTTCACAGCAATATACAAGTCGCGCATCGCTCAGATCTTTTGCTCGACAACCAGGCCAGCCAGCACCACCGCACCCCACGTTCGTCTCCATTGCTGCTGTTGCAGTGGGATATCGCGCCGGCTCCATCTTCAAAGCTCAAGTGCACAGAGCCGAGCCGCGAATAAGAACCTGGGCAACGGCTGCAACGTTCTTACACGCAACGTTCTACCGATTGCGCTGGTTTCATTCGCGTCCGAGCAAACGACAGACGGGCTCTGCAAGCGCGATCCCAAGTCGCCGTGGATACCCGTCCGTGGATCTCGCTGCAAAACAACCGCTCGTTGTGCCTTCGGACGCCTGCTGCTGGGCTTATCCGCTTTCTTTGCGAGCCTCCTCCCACGAGCACTACATGTACATACCATATTACAGCATGGTGCACAGCAACAGGGATGAGCGCCCACTGGCCACTTCCGCCGCCTGCGGCCGTGACGTACGAGAGGACCACGAGGCGCCCGCTCAAACTGTCCGAACGCTGGGCATGATTTGAGTTCACTGTCAACGTGGCGCGCGGCGTGCAACTTTGGCGCCGACACTCCATGCTCGACATCTTAAGCGCGCAATGCTGGATTTCGGGCTCTTTCGCCCTTGACTCACGCCATGAGATAACACGACATGTAGTCCGCCCTTGCCCCAACAGCAGCGACTTGACCTCCATGCGATGCTGCTAAACTTGCCAGCGAAAGCTGGAAGGAGAAAGTACCGCGAACGTTGTCGCCGTCTCGGGTTGTTGTTTTTGGCTTAGTCTTGTAGTCGTGGGGTTGCAGTTCTCCCCGCGACACTGCTCAACGCAGTGACCGCCAGGAAATACCTATCCGGATATCGTCTTCAAAATTAATCCATGCAGCGCTTGACAAATGCGTACAAGTCCGACCGAAGCTGTATCAGTAAGAGAGCACTCATGACGCCCAATCTGTCGGGTGCCAGCGAAGTCGATCCTACACAGCTGGCGGTTGCACACAGGTTGGGACCAGTTAAAGCGTGCGGACTCCGCAGTTACGTCGTACCCAGCATCTTATCCTTGAAAAAGATCGGGAGCTTTGGGACAGTCGTGGCTGGTTGTGCGAAGGCGCGGCTATTACTGTGCCGTTGACCGCCGCTTCATAGACTGCTTGATACGGTCGCTCTCGCCGCAAACCGCGGCGCCCACTGTGCCAAGCGGTGTACGAAGAGTTTTCATTGAAGATGGTAGCAGTTATTTGCTTGCTCGGTTGGGCAAGCGGAATGTCAAAAGTCTTGACTCAAGACACCGGAACGGCGCAATTCAATTGCGCTGCGGCCGACCTGTCGTTGGTTATCTATCGGCGATGGCTGAGAGGCACTGGACCTGATCCCCTTCCGCTTGGTGTAGACGAGCTGCCCAGTGCACATCCTCCGTCCAGCGCGGCATCCGATGGTCTGACCAGGTGCGTGGAGTGATCCGTCCGTTATACACTTGCACGAACGGATGAATGATTGACGACACCCTTGCTGACGAGCGCTGCCGGTGAAGGGCGTCACTGCGATCTAGGGCCAGAAGTTGCTGTCAGTTGTAACGGACTGCTGCCTGTCACGTTGTTGCCGTCCTGGACGACTTGCGTCAGCAACTTCAGCTGAACGGTATCGACACTCCGCTTCCCGCTGAGGAAGACGGCAAACCCGCGCCTACTCGGTCGTGAGTAAGATTTAGCTGGGTTTTGTGACTTGTCGGGAAGGTTGGCCTTGCTGTCGGACGAGGTCATCGTCGTCTGCCGGCTGAAACGAGGGACGCAACGTAGCTTCGGACCAGCAAGACCTGGGGCACGACTGCGTTGGACAGTTTTCGAGCCGACTGTCGCGCCTGCGTTCACGAGTTGCTTTGACTCATGCTTCCTTGGCCCTAGCAACAGCACGAAAGGCAGAGGAATCCAGCGCAACGCCAATATCCAAGCGGGAAATGGTCGAGCACAGAAGTCTGGCGGAGGGTACCAGCCAGCCACTTCTGTACGAACCACAGTGGGCTGTCCGAAGGCAGGATACCATTGACTGGAGAAAAGCTGTCGAGGTGCTGCCGGTCAAGGACGCAAGCGGTAAGCTTACTCATTATCCGCAACGCCCCGAGGCAAGATATGCCCAGTATCCACTCGTCGGTGGCCCTGGCCAGGCATTAGGCAGAGCCACGTCCGACATCGCTGCTTGAATCCGTCGTTCGCGCACATGAATGGGCTGCAATTGCCATGGCGTTAGTCTGGATCTGTGCACCTTCCTGCACTAGTGGCCAGCTTGGCGCATCGGTAGTCACTCCGAGGTGCCCTCGTTGTCCTGCATGCGTTGATCTTTCCAACGCTGCCTTCACGACAGTCCTTTGCGGAGTCTTGTACTTGACGAATGCGGAAAGATTCGATGCACCTACTGATTCGTCATTATGTTAATACAGTACGCGACGACTTGTGCTCGGAATCTGCTCGGGCGAGCTTCCAGCAATGGAGATCATCACTTATCACACCTTATCCAATACGGAATCGCTCCATCGAGGTTTCGATGTAACGTGCATTCCCAGATCGACCAGGCGCCAGCAATCCAATGGGGAAGTACTAGTATAAGTGAACAAAAATAAAAACCAAAATGCTTGGTGGCTTCCTTCGGACGAGCAGCAGCACTGTGCATGTGCTACATAGGAAGGCAATACTTGTAATAGGCAATGGAGGAGTGCAACCCACGGTTTTGAAATATCTCTGGAACGCTTGTCGACTGTCATGGTTGAGCTCGTGCTACTGTACGCAATTGCATGCTCGGCGGTGGCACACAGCTAAAGAGCTTCTCCTGGAGGCCCAAGGCGTGCAGCCGCAGCGTGACGGCGGACTGAGCGCCTCAACTAAGGATTTTGATTTGCGGTTTAGACGGCTAACATGCTCCCGGGGCCGAAGCGCCTCAACTAAGGAGTTCAAGGTACTTCAAATTGCTTGTGCAGCGCTAAAGCTCACACGCAAGTCCTCAACCAAACCCAAGGCAGCAAAACAAGCTGCATCGGCATTCCCGCCATAGTCCAGCACAACGACAAGGCCCCCTGAGCAGAATGCATTTAACGGCGAAGGTGAGAGTCGTAGCGAGCCAGCAGTGCCAGACCGGGTGACGGTATTCAGAAAACCGTGTTCTCGACCCCGAGTCATCCACCTAAGTAACTATTGCCGCTCCTGCAGCAGGCGGCAATGAGCGAGTAGGAGGAGCTTGCAAACAGGAACTCTGCGGCTTGCGGCCACATGTACCGGTAGTAGCAGGCGCTGGCAGTGCCACGTACTTGGGGGCGATGACGCACCGCACCGCCCAACTGGGCAGAAAATGACGACGCGCCTCCAACCTCAATCATCAACCTCTGAAATCAAGTATCCCTCGAAATCCGTCGCTGTCGAGTTCAGTTTTTAACCCTGACAATCGAACTTGGGTCAAAATGGTGCGATCTGATTGGATGCGTCTGCCAAAAATAGTTTGCCTCCGCATACAAAGTGCCAGTCAGTTTCGATTATCCCCTCCACGATGCTTGTCGAGACTCTGCGGCGGGGCGCCGTGCCGCGTTCGCTGTCGCTCATGACGTTCAACCTGCTGGCTCCGTGCTACTTCCGCCACGGCGGGAGACTCGAAAGTGACGATGAGACGTCCTTCCTGCCTCGCGCACAGGCCGCCATCCACGCCATCAAACACGAGCAGTGCGACGTCGTGTGTCTTCAGGAGTTCTGGTTCCATCGCGAGTACCAACGCGCCTTTCGTCACGCGTTCCACCCCACACACTATCTACACACAGTCAAACGTCCAGGTGACAAGGAGGACGGACTCGCTGTCTTCGTGGACAAGCGCAAGTTCGAGTTACATTATGTGGAGAACGTGGACCTCGCCGAGGAGGCGGGCGACCGCGTGGCGTTGCTGCTGCACGTGGCCACCAAGTGGAATCGCTTAAGTACGCCTCTTCCTCAACGTTCCTTCATTGTGGTGAACTCGCACTTGACTTTCCCACACAATGAGATGTACGCCAGTCTACGACTCAATCAGATTGACCGTGTGCTTTCAGCTGTAAGGAAATACGTCGCCCGTCAAGATCTACATGATGTTTCTGTACTACTCTGTGGAGACTTCAACGACTACAATGATCCAGTATACAGACTCGTGACTAAGCATGGGTTTGCCAGTATGTTCGCGCACTTGCACGGACGGGAAGCACGTATCACTCACTGCAACCATAACAACAGAGAGGTGGGTGTCGACTTTATCTTCGGTGCAAGACTAGAGAGTCCTTCAGCTGTAGAGGTGAATGGCTCATTGGGACACGAAGACATCGTCTGTAAACCTCGACTGCAGCTGAAGCCTGTGGACTGCCACTTGGTGCCACGTCGTCTGCCAGACGTAGTGCGGCTGAAACGTCCGCAATTCGGACATGACTGGAGCCATGTACAGTCCCCCGTGCTGTTAAGTGACGAGGAGGAGCTCGTGGACTATTGGCGGATGGTGTCCGACCATCGACCGCTGGTGACCAATTTCCAGGTGCTGGACGGCGTTGGCTGCAGCAAGCGGACGATGACCCCGTCTTTAGAAAATGTGAGTGCGTTGACGGCCGAGATGAAGGCCAGAATGGAGAAGACCATCCCGCTAGATGAAGCGGCCGATGGTCTCACCCCGTAAAGGCAGACACCGTCATCGTGTTTTTGCTGGTAAGTTAACCAAAAAATAGTTTTTTTTGTCTATTCCTCACTTTTGTAGCTTTCTTGTCGGGCGTATGGATCCTGCGTCTGTCGGTACGAAGTCATGTGGTGCAACGCGCGGAGCAGCTCCTGCTGGGCCTCTTCAGCCTCCTGGATAGCCATCGCCAAGTACTGCTGTTTCCAGTGCTGGAAGCTCGAGCGCACCAATACCATCGTCATCCTGCCGACGAAGGCGCGAGCGTTGGCGATGTGCATCAGGAACAGGCGCTTGGATCGAACAGCGGCATCGCTCGCAAGTCGGTCGAAGGCAGTTTGGAGCATTCGTCGACGTGCGTTGCGCACTGTGGCGTTTACCAGTCGCCAAGCACTGCGCTGCTTGGATCGCAGCAGTTGATGCTCCGCCAGAAGCAGATCGATCAGCAGTGCGCGCGCGATACGTGCTGGAACGTCCATCGTTGGCGTGAACTGCTTTGAAGCGACTTGCAACTGGGTTGTCATGCGTGTCAATGCGCGAGAGCGAGCGAACCACACCCACACCGCGAACTTGGTGAGAGTCATGTAGTGTTGGCGCAGATGTCTTCCCATCCGACGCAAAAGCACTCGAGCCTGGTTCCAAGTGGCCCTGTGTTTCCAGCTTTCAAAATGATGGCGAAGTAGTCTGCGATCAACCTCAAGAGCAAGCGCTCGAGTGTGACCCTTTCGACGCTCGCAGTGGGTACGAGCGTACATCTTCCAGTTGCAGAAGGTGCGTAGCAAAAGGTGTGAGCACGTGTGGCGAGCTGAAGCTTCCTCCTGTTCGAGTGTGGCCAACACCAGCTTGGTGCGCAGCGTTGCTGCATCTTCTGTAATTGTGACGTTTCTCCATCGACTCCAGCTGATAAGCATGAGTCGGTGCTGCCACACGCGCCGGAGCAGCAAGAGGGTTCGAATTGCGTTGTGCTTGGCGAGCCCAAAGCGTTCATGCACGCTTCGCCATTGCCAATATGCTTGAAGTACTGTTTTGAACCCTCTCTTCACTTGTAAAACTGTAGCTGCATGATGCTGTCGCGCTCGTGCATCAAGGATCGACTTCCAGCTCGCCCAGCGATGTCGGACAAGCTTCAATTCACGTCTGCGTTTTGCCACAGCAAATTGTCGTGTGATTCCCCGTTGAGTTCGAACTATTGCTTTCCAAGAGAGAAATGTCCGTCGCTTGATCCACTGCGTCGCACAGGTGTGAACCGCGCGTGCAGCCCACTCAGTTGTGTCCAGCTGCAGCCGCTTCTGTACTTCAGTAGCCCGCAGATGTGCGATCACGGATTGCCAACGCTGCAGAGCAAGTCGCTGGTATCGCAGACCAAGGATCGTTATTCGCGACTGCAGAGCCCAGACTTGGCGTAGCTTGAGCTTCCAGACCTCGAACGCTGCTAAGACTTGCGATTTGTGGCCAACTAGGAGCATGTGATAAATTTTTCTTGCTGCCAAGCTTACCAACCGCTGACGGAGTGCATGGTTTTGCTGTCCGAGGTGGGCAGCTCTCAACAGCAAGCGCTCATGCTTGTCCTCTAGTGTGATCATGGCTTTATCCCGTTCAGCCGTAGCATGCTCCCATTGTGCCACACGCTGGGTGTCAATCAAGCTGTTCGCGTGTCTTGTAAAGGCCTTCCAACGCCCCCAGGTGCCTTGGAGAGTGTGTCGAAGTGCGCAGATGACCAATCTGTCATAGATGGAGTGCTTGACGTCTAGTGAATGCTGCGTGAAGAAAACCCACGCGTCCCAGATCCTTCGTTGGCGACGGAATTGCCATGTTTCCTGGCGTCTGTGCAGCTTCTGCTGCAAGATAATGGTATGCCGGGTATGGAGCTGCCACTCAGTGAAGCAACGACGTATTATCCGCTTGTCAGATCGAACTCGTGCCAGTTTGACCACAAGCTTCGTCTTCGCTTTGGACTTCACGTACAGGACCCAGTGACGGAAGCAGCGAGCACAAAGAGCGACACTTGTCTTCCGTTGTAAGATGGCCGCTACAGCGTGCATCATTTCCGTCTGGCGTTCTCGTTGTCGCGTACTGTGAGCTGAGAACGCTGACGCAGCCATGACGGATTGGCGTCGAATGACTTCATGGTGATGTTGACGAAGTGCTGAAAACCCTCGTCGCCACTGCCACAGCTCATGAATTCGCACCAGTCGGGCCAAACAGTAGTCGGCATCCTGCGTCCGGTAACTCCATTGATCCCATCGATAGAAGCCGTGTGCGAGAAGAGCAATTCGCGTCTTGTTCAAGGTGTTTGTGAGCATGTGAACTCTTCGTTTGGACTGGTAAACTAAGTTATTCCATGAGCGCCAAACGTTTTGCAGTAGATGGAGTGTACGACGGCGTGTGAGAGCTATCCGCTGTTCGATGACATATCGCCGACGTTGTTCGACATGTACCTTCCAACGGACGAAGTGGCTTTCGAGACATGGCCGTTGCCACGACAAGAATTTCACGACGGCAATGCGCTTTGCACTGACTTGACGTTGGTGTGACAACATCCGTCTTGTTTGCTCTAGTTGCTGTTGATGCGCCATTTCCAGTGTCCACCGTCTCCAATGACCAAGAGCTAAGCGTACTTCTCGCAATTGTTGCCGCTTCATGACGCGATACACGCATTCGTGGAATTGGTTAAGTCGCTCGACTACCTTTTGCCACTTGTGGAAATGATACGCGGTTGTCGCTTCTACTCTCCTCCCCAGAACACTGCAAAGATGGCGCCGAAGGCGTTTGGTGCAGTTAACCTGCCACTTCCAGGCCGTGAGAGCCAGTGTCAAAGAGCGCTTCTTGTGATGCCGCCTCGCGATCGTCTCCTTGAATGCTAGCATTGATTGGGATGATGAAGTTTTCGCTTCTGCCAGTGCCGCATGCCTTGCCAAGAAGCTGTCTATTCGCTTCCAGTGACTCCAAGCGTGACGCACAAAGATTTTATGCCCGAGAACTCCAGCTAGTCGAGCTCCTGTCGATCTCAGATCGTGGTGATGGTACATCATCACCAGCTTCTGCCACGCAGCAACTTTTAGTCGCTGAGTGATGAGTGCCGTTAAACGTACGACACACCTCTGTATCCGAGTGTAATGTGTCCATGAGTTCCAAGAATTCTGGAGCAATTGATGCTGATTCTTCATCAAGATGCTCTGTAAGACGCTACAAGCTTTCTTCTTACGTACGATGATGGATCTCCACGACGTGAACAAAATTCGCCGTTCTCGCTCAGCTCGAATCTCTTCAGCGAGAGCCATGACTCGAATTTCCGAGCGACGGAACAGCTCAGCGCTGATTCGATCTCGCTCATAGAGTGTTTTAACGTGTGCCTGACGTTCCCAGAGTCTGAATGCCTGGCGTTCAAGTGATAGCTGACAGTTGTTCAGTAAATGCTGAAGCACCCGATGCTGCTTGGTCAGCGAGCGACACGTGATCATTCGTTGCCATTGGCGCATGGAGGCTTGGAGCGT
This sequence comes from Phytophthora sp. ST_20190627, assembly GCA_014706145.1. Classification (NCBI taxonomy): domain Eukaryota; phylum Oomycota; class Peronosporomycetes; order Peronosporales; family Peronosporaceae; genus Phytophthora; species Phytophthora sp. ST_20190627. The sequence goes on from JACBOU010000180.1 coordinate 660,652, forward strand.
CATGTATCGTCGTTTCTCTGCAAAAAGAGCTCGACGACGCCGATGCCGCTTTGATTCAGCACTAACCAGTCTCCAGTGACGAATTGTGCGACGCAGTAGATTGACTCTGCTCGTGGACTGGACCATGTTGTCAACCTGTAGCTGCGCTTTGATCGATGAGGTTTCAAGTATTGCAATTGTAGCAATCATCGACGCTCGTATCCAGTGGCGCCACTTGCTTTGAAGTCTTCGAACACGTTGTCGTCGACATATTCGACGCAATGCGGCACGTCTTCGGGTCAAAAGCTCCGAATACTGGTGCCAAGTCTGTAAGTATTTTCTAGCTTTGGTGTGACTGGTATTTCCTCGGAATGCACGAACAATCAACTGCTCTTGAGACTGACTGCGTCTCCAGTTTGTTCGCCACGACACGAAAGCTGTTGATAAAATCGTTCGATGCAGGGCACTTCTGACTCCCACTAGCGCTTTTTGCTGTTGTCGACGATGGTTAAGCAGGCGGAAGGCGACAAAACGAACCCAGCGCCGCCACAGACGTGATACCAGTTCATGTTCAGCGGCGTCTCTCCTGGCACAGACCTTCACGTAGTGGTCGTGCTTGAGCTTCCAGAACTGGAAGGTTTGTCGTTGCCATCTCTCATTCAATCGCTGCAAGAGCCGGCCAAACCATTGCACTCGCTGTCGTCTGAGGAAGTGCCAGTGACGCCATGCACGGAAACAAGAGCGTTGCTGATAACCCTCCAGTCTCAATCGCAGCTTTTCGTGTATGCTGCGCTTCCAAATGTTGAAAGCAGCTACTACTGCACGATGGCGACGTGTTAATTGGTATCGGTGGAGCTGGCTGTATCGTGTGGTCTTGTCCTTATTGAGGTGGATCCACTTGTGGACGGCAGCTCGAAGGACTTTGACCCCCTTACGAGCCAACAATCTCCTTAAAGCGCGCCTCCGACGAGTGTTTGATGCTGTACATCTAGACCAGCTACGAAAAACTCGACGTTGGAGCATCTCCTGCTTCTTGTCGCCCATGATGAGAGCACACGTGACTTGGTACTTCAAGGCAAGCCTCCTGCTACGCTGAGTTTCTTCCTGACAGCCAATCTGTATAGCTTCTGCTTGTTGAGAGAACTGCCACATTTCTACGTGAGTTATGGCCTTGTGCTCTTCAATGGCAGATCGGATCCGCAGACAGAGCCATCCTCTCTGCAACCAGGCTCTTTGCATCTTGGAAATCAATGCACGAAGTCGAAATCTTCGCTGTCGTCTACGCTGCAGTGTCGAAACAAACAACCGGAAGCAAGTAGCTTTGGTTGAATTAATTCGCCGATCATTCCACAGTAGCACCAAGTTCTTGATATACCGTGAGCGACAGGCTTCACACTTCCATGACGTGAAAAGTCTTCGTATTACGCGTTGATGGTGTTGAAGCCTCTGGAAGCGAAGAGCGATCGCGTTCTTCTGTCGCGACCGGATCACCTCGCACCACAGTCTCATCAATGCGCGATGCTTGCATTCTCGCCGCTTGAAGTCCTCAAGTCGCTGTATCTGCAACTCTGTAAAGCGCTCTTGTCTCTGCTGTTCTCGGATGTAGGCGGTATGCAGTTCACTAGCAGCGGAGGATTGGACTTGACCTCGAAGCTTCCTCTCCTCTTCCATCGCAGTATGTGCTGCTTTAAGCACTTCAGCCCATTCATGAGCTGACACCTCAGCGCAACGCAGTTGAAAGGAACTCAAGCCTATCTGTTGCAGTCTTTGGCGGGTTCTCACCAGAATTCGACGCAGAAGAACTCTCCGTTGTCGTTGAGTCCGTATTCGCGATCTCCAAGCTACAAACATTGAGCGCAGCAAACGATCCGACGTGAATTTCACCCACTCTCGATGTCTTCGCTTCCAGCGGACGACGCGTTCCCAGCTCCTCCACATCTTCCGCAGTAGCTGCCACCGCAGACATTGTCGTGAGCTATCATTGTCCATGGATTTAGTGACAATCGCGAGTGTGTGCAGTTGTTCACGCGATACAGGATAAACCTTCGCGCTCTCTGTGTTACAACCCGCAGCAACGCCATACTCGTGCCAGTAGCAGAAGTGTTTCCATCTCTCAAGACCTCGACGTAAACTTCTCCAACGAATATGCATGTGCAGCCTCAGCAGAGCCTCACGACGTCGAGTTCGTAGCAAAACTGCTTGTTGAAGCAAATGGAAGGCGCTACGCTGCTGTCTATTGCGAACCCTGCGGTTCATGGAGCGTACTACCAAGTTGACGTATCGCTGACGCTGCTGTTTGTTCTGCTGGTACAAAGTTTTGAGTTCTACTCTCCTCTTGGCATCTTGACCATGAGATCGTTGCACTGCTTGGTCTGCAACACCTTTGTTCACCTCCACGATCGTTAGCAGATCCTTCACTTTGGCTTTGCTCGCTTCTAAGTCGGCCGCACGACTGTCGGATGTTTGTAGAGCACGAGAAAGCTGCCATTTGAGTCTGCGTCGCTCCTGTTCCAGCTCGCGAAGCACCGATTCCTTCACGTAAACGCATGATTCCCCTTCGTCGTGGGCCATATCTGGGGTCGTCTACATGCACAGCACAAGGACTCGAAACGAATGAATGGTGACTCGTCGGGGTGATTCATGAAACTACTTAGCAGAAGTTGATACATTAGTTGGGGTGACATCTCAAGTCTTCCAGTGAGCACATGATGCTGTCCATGAAGGTATTCGAGCGTTCGGAATAGGTGAGGTGGCATGGGCTAAGGCTGGACGAAACCCTTTGTAGTGACGTTCATCAGAACAAACAGTCAAGCGTCTGCTATTGTGGTTGGAAACTACACGAACAGGTGCCACTCAACCAACCTTGGAAGGTCCTGTGGTTATTTTTTAGCCACCTTTATGACAGAACAAGACATGTCGACCGTCGAAGGAACTACCGTGCTCTCGGTGAAGGATCCAGTGATCAGTGAGTGAAACATTCTGTCGTTGGAAGGTGTGCTCGACAGGGGTGTATTTTCGGGCCACAGCGTGGACCTTCGATAGCCAAGCGGCGATAAATATGCATGCGCCAACGCCTAGACGCCAACTTGTTGGCAGCTCAGAAACACGGCCTGCCTTGGAACGCTCGAAGATGCCTCGTAGTTGATTCCTGGACAAGGTGTTCATTATGTTGGCGTCCAGTAGTCCACCGCTTTGAAGCAGCGTTCCGTTGGTTTCACTGAAAACCCCACTAGGACGATTCCGACGAACAACTTGACGTGGTGAGGATGAATACATGTAATCATCTCAAAAGTCTGTGCTTGACCAATTTTTTCAGCCCTACCTGGTCAATGCCAGTTAAAAGATGCGTAGGGCGGCATAAGAACGTGAGGCTGCACAGACATTGAGGTTTGAGGATGTGGAGGACGTAGACGTCCCCCTACTTGCCGTTAGACGGGAGAAGTGATGCCCAGGCCCCCACATCTGAAACCACAGCGACAGCATCCGTTCGGGTGCAGGAAGCGCGTCTGTTCTCTTCGTGGTGCTTTTAATCATTCACCATGGGAACTGGTGCTTCACGCGGCGGGCCATCGGCACCTTCTGTGGAGTCGAAGGTCAAGGCCCCGAAAAGGTTCGCGTATTCAGATGTCCGACTCATGAAGAAATACTTGGCGTCTTTCGTCTACTACGAGAAATCGTCCGAGGATCACCGTCGCATCGCTGCTCAACACTGGGACAAAGTGTTCAAGGATGCTCCTCCACAACGATCAAGTACCGTTGCTCACTCGGCTGCTCCGGGTATGCACAAGGAAGCAAAGCACATTACCAAGGCGCCAAACAACAAGATCACGGAGCTCTACGATGTTTTCTACGCTTACCTTGAGGAGCACGGCGGTGACCTGAAACATGTCTTCCGGTCGTCCATGCACGTTCGAGGTCGAGTTCTCGTACACATCAGTGTCGGTATGCGGACCATGTTGGCATCGGAGAACATCGCCGAGAAAATCCTCGCATTGACCAAGACACATCGTCGATTCGGCGTCGAGGTTGAACACTACGACTGTGTGGGTCGAGCACTTTTGCACGCTATGGAGAAGACCTCGGGTGAGAACTGGAGCCCCGAGATCGACGATGCCTGGAGACGAATGTACTCGCACTCGAGTGTGATCCTCATCCGCACACAGGAAAAGACTGAGAAACAGGCCAACAAGGATTCCAAGCGCGCCGCCAAGGAGAAAGAGAAGTTCACTATGGTGAACGTCGGTCCGTCCTCAAATTTGGTGGTCACCAAGACCGGCCGCGTCAATTTCTACAAGATCATGAACTCTATCCGCAGCCGAAGTGAAAACAAGAGCAGCGCCAAGCTCACAGGAAGTGCGAGCGAGCAGGAGACGGGGCCTCGCAAGCCTACACACTCATGACCAGGCTGTCTCTTTCGGTGAACGTAAACACTGTCCTGTCACCTCGAATAGAGTTCGAGTTACTAAGACGAAGCCTCAAGCAGAGCATGAGTCGATTATGAGATGCTTATACACTTGTAATGCAAGCATTTAAGTATCATGAACGTGATGTAGACTTGAACAGTCCATGCCACCCACCTGTGTTTAAGCAACACTTTAGTCGGACATGTTCCCGCTACGCCTGAAGCTCCCGCTTGGGCTTGGGCGAACAGGTTTGCCCACCGCAAAGTCGTCGCCTCGGAAAGAAGACATGGACTTCAAGGGCCGAATGGATGAGACAGCCACTCTGCTTTCCTTCTCGCCATCGTCGTACTCGATTACGTAGGTTCCGTCGGCGTTGGCACGCGAAATCGTTCCCTTTACGTACCTGTCCTTCCCCATATACCGAGCCTCGATACGTGTGCCAACTCGGTATATTTGGCTGGCCACAGCGCTCACGGTCTTTGACTCATCTTTTGCTTCAGCCTTCGACGAGAAGGTATCCTTGCTACTTGCATTTCTTGAAGTAGTTGCCGTCTTCACCAAACGAATATGTTCCGCTAGGACACTAGCCTCATATTCGCCGTCGTCGTAGTCGATGTCGTACGTGCCGTTCAGGCGGCAACGGGAGATCACACCCGGGTAGAATTTGCTCTTGCCCTTGTACTGAGCCTCCACCTTGTCGCCCTCCTTGAACTTCTTCTGCTTCGGGTCGTCGTCGCTGTCGCCGCCGCCCTTCTTGCCCAGCGACCGGATCAGCTCGGCCGCCACACCCGTCTCCTTCTCGCCGTCGTCGTAGTCGATGTCGTACGTGCCGTTCAGGCGGCAACGGGAGATCACACCGGGTAGAATTTGCTCTTGCCCTTGTACTGAGCCTCCACCTTGTCGCCCTCCTTGAACTTCTTCTGCTTCGGGTCGTCGTCGCTGTCGCCGCCGCCCTTCTTGCCCAGCGACCGGATCAGCTCGGCCGCCACACCCGTCTCCTTCTCGCCGTCGTCGTAGTCGATGTCGTACGTGCCGTTCAGGCGGCAACGGAGATCACACCCGGGTAGAATTTGCTCTTGCCCTTGTACTGAGCCTCCACCTTGTCGCCCTCCTTGAACTTCTTCTGCTTCGGGTCGTCGTCGCTGTCGCCGCCGCCCTTCTTGCCCAGCGACCGGATCAGCTCGGCCGCCACACCCGTCTCCTTCTCGCCGTCGTCGTAGTCGATGTCGTACGTGCCGTTCAGGCGGCAACGGGAGATCACACCCGGGTAGAATTTGCTCTTGCCCTTGTACTGAGCCTCCACCTTGTCGCCCTCCTTGAACTTCTTCTGCTTCGGGTCGTCGTCGCTGTCGCCGCCGCCCTTCTTGCCCAGCGACCGGATCAGCTCGGCCGCCACACCCGTCTCCTTCTCGCCGTCGTCGTAGTCGATGTCGTACGTGCCGTTCAGGCGGCAACGGAGATCACACCCGGGTAGAATTTGCTCTTGCCCTTGTACTGAGCCTCCACCTTGTCGCCCTCCTTGAACTTCTTCTGCTTCGGGTCGTCGTCGCTGTCGCCGCCGCCCTTCTTGCCCAGCGACCGGATCAGCTCGGCCGCCACACCCGTCTCCTTCTCGCCGTCGTCGTAGTCGATGTCGTACGTGCCGTTCAGGCGGCAACGGAGATCACACCCGGGTAGAATTTGCTCTTGCCCTTGTACTGAGCCTCCACCTTGTCGCCCTCCTTGAACTTCTTCTGCTTCGGGTCGTCGTCGCTGTCGCCGCCGCCCTTCTTGCCCAGCGACCGGATCAGCTCGGCCGCCACACCCGTCTCCTTCTCGCCGTCGTCGTAGTCGATGTCGTACGTGCCGTTCAGGCGGCAACGGAGATCACACCCGGGTAGAATTTGCTCTTGCCCTTGTACTGAGCCTCCACCTTGTCGCCCTCCTTGAACTTCTTCTGCTTCGGGTCGTCGTCGCTGTCGCCGCCGCCCTTCTTGCCCAGCGACCGGATCAGCTCGGCCGCCACACCCGTCTCCTTCTCGCCGTCGTCGTAGTCGATGTCGTACGTGCCGTTCAGGCGGCAACGGAGATCACACCCGGGTAGAATTTGCTCTTGCCCTTGTACTGAGCCTCCACCTTGTCGCCCTCCTTGAACTTCTTCTGCTTCGGGTCGTCGTCGCTGTCGCCGCCGCCCTTCTTGCCCAGCGACCGGATCAGCTCGGCCGCCACACCCGTCTCCTTCTCGCCGTCGTCGTAGTCGATGTCGTACGTGCCGTTCAGGCGGCAACGGGAGATCACACCCGGGTAGAATTTGCTCTTGCCCTTGTACTGAGCCTCCACCTTGTCGCCCTCCTTGAACTTCTTCTGCTTCGGGTCGTCGTCGCTGTCGCCGCCGCCCTTCTTGCCCAGCGACCGGATCAGCTCGGCCGCCACACCCGTCTCCTTCTCGCCGTCGTCGTAGTCGATGTCGTACGTGCCGTTCAGGCGGCAACGGGAGATCACACCCGGGTAGAATTTGCTCTTGCCCTTGTACTGAGCCTCCACCTTGTCGCCCTCCTTGAACTTCTTCTGCTTCGGGTCGTCGTCGCTGTCGCCGCCGCCCTTCTTGCCCAGCGACCGGATCAGCTCGGCCGCCACACCCGTCTCCTTCTCGCCGTCGTCGTAGTCGATGTCGTACGTGCCGTTCAGGCGGCAACGGAGATCACACCCGGGTAGAATTTGCTCTTGCCCTTGTACTGAGCCTCCACCTTGTCGCCCTCCTTGAACTTCTTCTGCTTCGGGTCGTCGTCGCTGTCGCCGCCGCCCTTCTTGCCCAGCGACCGGATCAGCTCGGCCGCCACACCCGTCTCCTTCTCGCCGTCGTCGTAGTCGATGTCGTACGTGCCGTTCAGGCGGCAACGGGAGATCACACCCGGGTAGAATTTGCTCTTGCCCTTGTACTGAGCCTCCACCTTGTCGCCCTCCTTGAACTTCTTCTGCTTCGGGTCGTCGTCGCTGTCGCCGCCGCCCTTCTTGCCCAGCGACCGGATCAGCTCGGCCGCCACACCCGTCTCCTTCTCGCCGTCGTCGTAGTCGATGTCGTACGTGCCGTTCAGGCGGCAACGGAGATCACACCCGGGTAGAATTTGCTCTTGCCCTTGTACTGAGCCTCCACCTTGTCGCCCTCCTTGAACTTCTTCTGCTTCGGGTCGTCGTCGCTGTCGCCGCCGCCCTTCTTGCCCAGCGACCGGATCAGCTCGGCCGCCACACCCGTCTCCTTCTCGCCGTCGTCGTAGTCGATGTCGTACGTGCCGTTCAGGCGGCAACGGAGATCACACCCGGGTAGAATTTGCTCTTGCCCTTGTACTGAGCCTCCACCTTGTCGCCCTCCTTGAACTTCTTCTGCTTCGGGTCGTCGTCGCTGTCGCCGCCGCCCTTCTTGCCCAGCGACCGGATCAGCTCGGCCGCCACACCCGTCTCCTTCTCGCCGTCGTCGTAGTCGATGTCGTACGTGCCGTTCAGGCGGCAACGGAGATCACACCCGGGTAGAATTTGCTCTTGCCCTTGTACTGAGCCTCCACCTTGTCGCCCTCCTTGAACTTCTTCTGCTTCGGGTCGTCGTCGCTGTCGCCGCCGCCCTTCTTGCCCAGCGACCGGATCAGCTCGGCCGCCACACCCGTCTCCTTCTCGCCGTCGTCGTAGTCGATGTCGTACGTGCCGTTCAGGCGGCAACGGAGATCACACCCGGGTAGAATTTGCTCTTGCCCTTGTACTGAGCCTCCACCTTGTCGCCCTCCTTGAACTTCTTCTGCTTCGGGTCGTCGTCGCTGTCGCCGCCGCCCTTCTTGCCCAGCGACCGGATCAGCTCGGCCGCCACACCCGTCTCCTTCTCGCCGTCGTCGTAGTCGATGTCGTACGTGCCGTTCAGGCGGCAACGGAGATCACACCCGGGTAGAATTTGCTCTTGCCCTTGTACTGAGCCTCCACCTTGTCGCCCTCCTTGAACTTCTTCTGCTTCGGGTCGTCGTCGCTGTCGCCGCCGCCCTTCTTGCCCAGCGACCGGATCAGCTCGGCCGCCACACCCGTCTCCTTCTCGCCGTCGTCGTAGTCGATGTCGTACGTGCCGTTCAGGCGGCAACGGAGATCACACCCGGGTAGAATTTGCTCTTGCCCTTGTACTGAGCCTCCACCTTGTCGCCCTCCTTGAACTTCTTCTGCTTCGGGTCGTCGTCGCTGTCGCCGCCGCCCTTCTTGCCCAGCGACCGGATCAGCTCGGCCGCCACACCCGTCTCCTTCTCGCCGTCGTCGTAGTCGATGTCGTACGTGCCGTTCAGGCGGCAACGGAGATCACACCCGGGTAGAATTTGCTCTTGCCCTTGTACTGAGCCTCCACCTTGTCGCCCTCCTTGAACTTCTTCTGCTTCGGGTCGTCGTCGCTGTCGCCGCCGCCCTTCTTGCCCAGCGACCGGATCAGCTCGGCCGCCACACCCGTCTCCTTCTCGCCGTCGTCGTAGTCGATGTCGTACGTGCCGTTCAGGCGGCAACGGAGATCACACCCGGGTAGAATTTGCTCTTGCCCTTGTACTGAGCCTCCACCTTGTCGCCCTCCTTGAACTTCTTCTGCTTCGGGTCGTCGTCGCTGTCGCCGCCGCCCTTCTTGCCCAGCGACCGGATCAGCTCGGCCGCCACACCCGTCTCCTTCTCGCCGTCGTCGTAGTCGATGTCGTACGTGCCGTTCAGGCGGCAACGGAGATCACACCCGGGTAGAATTTGCTCTTGCCCTTGTACTGAGCCTCCACCTTGTCGCCCTCCTTGAACTTCTTCTGCTTCGGGTCGTCGTCGCTGCCGCCGCCGCCCTTCTTGCCCAGCGACCGGATCAGCTCGGCCGCCACACCCGTCTCCTTCTCGCCGTCGTCGTAGTCGATGTCGTACGTGCCGTTCAGGCGGCAACGGAGATCACACCCGGGTAGAATTTGCTCTTGCCCTTGTACTGAGCCTCCACCTTGTCGCCCTCCTTGAACTTCTTCTGCTTCGGGTCGTCGTCGCTGTCGCCGCCGCCCTTCTTGCCCAGCGACCGGATCAGCTCGGCCGCCACACCCGTCTCCTTCTCACCGTCGTCGTAGTCGATGTCGTACGTGCCGTTCAGGCGGCAACGGAGATCACACCCGGTAGAATTTGCTCTTGCCCTTGTACTGAGCCTCCACCTTGTCGCCCTCCTTGAACTTCTTCTGCTTCGGGTCGTCGTCGCTGTCGCCGCCGCCCTTCTTGCCCAGCGACCGGATCAGCTCGGCCGCCACACCCGTCTCCTTCTCGCCGTCGTCGTAGTCGATGTCGTACGTGCCGTTCAGGCGGCAACGGAGATCACACCGGGTAGAATTTGCTCTTGCCCTTGTACTGAGCCTCCACCTTGTCGCCCTCCTTGAACTTCTTCTGCTTCGGGTCGTCGTCGCTGTCGCCGCCGCCCTTCTTGCCCAGCGACCGGATCAGCTCGGCCGCCACACCCGTCTCCTTCTCGCCGTCGTCGTAGTCGATGTCGTACGTGCCGTTCAGGCGGCAACGGAGATCACACCCGGGTAGAATTTGCTCTTGCCCTTGTACTGAGCCTCCACCTTGTCGCCCTCCTTGAACTTCTTCTGCTTCGGGTCGTCGTCGCTGTCGCCGCCGCCCTTCTTGCCCAGCGACCGGATCAGCTCGGCCGCCACACCCGTCTCCTTCTCGCCGTCGTCGTAGTCGATGTCGTACGTGCCGTTCAGGCGGCAACGGAGATCACACCCGGGTAGAATTTGCTCTTGCCCTTGTACTGAGCCTCCACCTTGTCGCCCTCCTTGAACTTCTTCTGCTTCGGGTCGTCGTCGCTGTCGCCGCCGCCCTTCTTGCCCAGCGACCGGATCAGCTCGGCCGCCACACCCGTCTCCTTCTCGCCGTCGTCGTAGTCGATGTCGTACGTGCCGTTCAGGCGGCAACGGAGATCACACCCGGGTAGAATTTGCTCTTGCCCTTGTACTGAGCCTCCACCTTGTCGCCCTCCTTGAACTTCTTCTGCTTCGGGTCGTCGTCGCTGTCGCCGCCGCCCTTCTTGCCCAGCGACCGGATCAGCTCGGCCGCCACACCCGTCTCCTTCTCGCCGTCGTCGTAGTCGATGTCGTACGTGCCGTTCAGGCGGCAACGGAGATCACACCCGGGTAGAATTTGCTCTTGCCCTTGTACTGAGCCTCCACCTTGTCGCCCTCCTTGAACTTCTTCTGCTTCGGGTCGTCGTCGCTGTCGCCGCCGCCCTTCTTGCCCAGCGACCGGATCAGCTCGGCCGCCACACCCGTCTCCTTCTCGCCGTCGTCGTAGTCGATGTCGTACGTGCCGTTCAGGCGGCAACGGAGATCACACCCGGGTAGAATTTGCTCTTGCCCTTGTACTGAGCCTCCACCTTGTCGCCCTCCTTGAACTTCTTCTGCTTCGGGTCGTCGTCGCTGTCGCCGCCGCCCTTCTTGCCCAGCGACCGGATCAGCTCGGCCGCCACACCCGTCTCCTTCTCGCCGTCGTCGTAGTCGATGTCGTACGTGCCGTTCAGGCGGCAACGGAGATCACACCCGGGTAGAATTTGCTCTTGCCCTTGTACTGAGCCTCCACCTTGTCGCCCTCCTTGAACTTCTTCTGCTTCGGGTCGTCGTCGCTGTCGCCGCCGCCCTTCTTGCCCAGCGACCGGATCAGCTCGGCCGCCACACCCGTCTCCTTCTCGCCGTCGTCGTAGTCGATGTCGTACGTGCCGTTCAGGCGGCAACGGAGATCACACCCGGGTAGAATTTGCTCTTGCCCTTGTACTGAGCCTCCACCTTGTCGCCCTCCTTGAACTTCTTCTGCTTCGGGTCGTCGTCGCTGTCGCCGCCGCCCTTCTTGCCCAGCGACCGGATCAGCTCGGCCGCCACACCCGTCTCCTTCTCGCCGTCGTCGTAGTCGATGTCGTACGTGCCGTTCAGGCGGCAACGGAGATCACACCCGGGTAGAATTTGCTCTTGCCCTTGTACTGAGCCTCCACCTTGTCGCCCTCCTTGAACTTCTTCTGCTTCGGGTCGTCGTCGCTGTCGCCGCCGCCCTTCTTGCCCAGCGACCGGATCAGCTCGGCCGCCACACCCGTCTCCTTCTCGCCGTCGTCGTAGTCGATGTCGTACGTGCCGTTCAGGCGGCAACGGAGATCACACCCGGTAGAATTTGCTCTTGCCCTTGTACTGAGCCTCCACCTTGTCGCCCTCCTTGAACTTCTTCTGCTTCGGGTCGTCGTCGCTGTCGCCGCCGCCCTTCTTGCCCAGCGACCGGATCAGCTCGGCCGCCACACCCGTCTCCTTCTCGCCGTCGTCGTAGTCGATGTCGTACGTGCCGTTCAGGCGGCAACGGAGATCACACCCGGGTAGAATTTGCTCTTGCCCTTGTACTGAGCCTCCACCTTGTCGCCCTCCTTGAACTTCTTCTGCTTCGGGTCGTCGTCGCTGTCGCCGCCGCCCTTCTTGCCCAGCGACCGGATCAGCTCGGCCGCCACACCCGTCTCCTTCTCGCCGTCGTCGTAGTCGATGTCGTACGTGCCGTTCAGGCGGCAACGGAGATCACACCCGGGTAGAATTTGCTCTTGCCCTTGTACTGAGCCTCCACCTTGTCGCCCTCCTTGAACTTCTTCTGCTTCGGGTCGTCGTCGCTGTCGCCGCCGCCCTTCTTGCCCAGCGACCGGATCAGCTCGGCCGCCACACCCGTCTCCTTCTCGCCGTCGTCGTAGTCGATGTCGTACGTGCCGTTCAGGCGGCAACGGAGATCACACCCGGGTAGAATTTGCTCTTGCCCTTGTACTGAGCCTCCACCTTGTCGCCCTCCTTGAACTTCTTCTGCTTCGGGTCGTCGTCGCTGTCGCCGCCGCCCTTCTTGCCCAGCGACCGGATCAGCTCGGCCGCCACACCCGTCTCCTTCTCGCCGTCGTCGTAGTCGATGTCGTACGTGCCGTTCAGGCGGCAACGGGAGATCACACCCGGGTAGAATTTGCTCTTGCCCTTGTACTGGGCTTCTACTGGTTGGCCTACTTTGAAACTAGGCGAAGTGGAGTCCTTCTTGGTATCTGTTGTTTTGTTTTTTTTGGCAGCTGGGGTTGAATCGAGCGGACGTACGTCGTTCGCAGGTACGGCTAACATTTTTTCACCGTCGTCGAAGTCAATATCGTAAGAGCCATTTAACCGGCACCGAGCGACCACACCAGGGCAATAGCCATCTTTCCCCTTGCGCTTTGCCTCAATTGTTTGGCCTTGCTTGAGTCTTGCTTTCGGTTGGGCAGACGAATCATCGCTTGTTGAGGGTGCGCTTGGTCTTTTCACCAAAGGCCTCTTTGGAAGGATCGGTTCCTCGCTAATGACTACGATTTTTTTCACTGGCGCGCTAGCACGCGTGCGAATGTTTCCCCCCGGCACACGCTTTTGAAGCTCACCACTTTCTAATTCCAAATCGCAACTACCATCATCATTCGCACGAAACACGATGCATGCCACGTAATCCGCATACCCACGCAATTTGGCTTCCACTTTCTGCCCCTTTGTCCATCTCACCTCGGACGCAGAGACAACGTCTTTCTTTGGAGAAGTTTTCTCGTGCGGCTTCTTCGCCTCCTCCTTCTTAATGTACTTCGAGTGAACTCGTAACTCAACTTCACCGTCGTCATACTCGATGTCATATAACCCGCCAGTGCAGCACTTCTTGATCGTACCAGCAAAATATCTCTCTCGACCTTGAAACCGAGCTTCAACTCGATCACCAGACTCATAGCCAGGATCGCGCTCCTGACCGGAGTCTTTTACTTTCGGCCTTTGCTTGGCCTCCTCTCCGTCAGACAAATCCCTAGCCTTGATGACACGGGCTCGCGAGATTTCGACGATGCAGCTTTCCTCGACGTTTTTCTCGCAGAGCCCGTTGTCGAACTCAATATCATACGTCCCATTCGGCCGGACCCGAGCAATCACACCGATCTCATAGCCTCTTTCCCCCAGTGGGATGGCTTGAATCTCCTCCCCTCGTTGGAACCGTGGTTTCTTTTCTTCTTTCTTCCGACTTGATCTGGACGAGCGGGAACGTTTCTCTGATTTGCGTCGACTGCTACGACGATGACCTGATGAGCTTGAAGACGAAGGGGACGAGGAGCTGGACGAAGAACTGGACGAGGAACTCGAGGCATAGCGCTTTTTCGACCTACGCTTCTTTTCCGACTTCGACACTTTCTTGTTGCTGGCATTCAACGGCCGCCCGCACATCTCACACTCGTCCATATCGTAGTTGTTATCAAACTTGCAATTCAAACATTTGATGTACCCTTCACCACGCAGACCAGGTCGCGGCTTCGATGTCTCGCAAATCTCACAGTGAGTGGCCCAATCCGCAATCTGCTGGTGTGCACACACCCGGCATACCCAACCGAGCCTGGGCAGAGGCGTTGCGAAGTCTGGGCTATTGGTGGCATGATCCACGACTCTGGCCGTTTGTGTGGCTATAGGAACCGCAGCTTGCACCTCATAGCCTCGAGCGGGGCTTTCATACTCGAACGGATTGGATCGCCCACCCGTCCAGTTGCTTAAGCGAGGTGGGGAGTTTCCCATCGTGTGACTGTGAGGTGGATTTATCGGAGCACTCCTTGCAACCCCTACGTCCGTCATTTCGAGAAAACGCACGTACGATACAGACGTCGTGTCTGACGGCTTCGCGAGCTGTATCATCAGGAAATGCAGCGTGGTTTCCGGCATGGGGATGCTGTAGTCTCGCAACAGTGTGGCGAACGTTGATCGAGACACGAATCCGGTGCGATGCGAGTCGTACTGCGCAAAAATGTCACCAAGCTCAATGCCGCTGTTCACTAAGACACTCCTTCGAGCAGCCACCATCGACCGCATATTGTCCCTGCAGTCAAAGTCAAAGAAGAAAATGCGTCAGAAATTCATATCTTTTAACAGACAGCTAACGCTCAATTCCTGGCGACAAACCACGTACAACTCCTGCGCGTCGAGTTCGAGAAACCGGCCAAAGGCCACATAGTCCACCAACCCAGACCCTGGTATGCTGAAGAGCTGGCCGATACTTTGAAGTATGCGATCTCGGAGTATCACCCCCATTCTGCCCAGCGCTTCTTGAATATTGCCCAGGCGGACTCCACCTGCGTATGACAAGTCGTACGACTGGAAAAACGGAACCAAATCGAGGTACGCCTGTGCTTGCACCATCGCCTCACGAACTTGCAGCTTCAGCTGCTGCGGTGTAGACACCGGAGAGACAGCGGTGGAGTAGCTTCGAGGCTGTGAGTTGCTCCACTCTGCTGGGCGATACATCCCGTGAGTCATCGCTCCCGAGTGCGACGCGTAGCTTGCCTCGTGCATTGCGTCCATGCGTGCGACTGGGCTGATGGGGATGATCGGTGACCCCGCTTGGTAGTGGATCGGAGACATGAGGACACTGTCGCCGCTGTAAGACCCATGTCCGTGCATCATGGCGCTTGGGGACGTCATGGGACGTTGGTGGGGGTTCTGGTGGTACATGGGGTAGCTCGCAGAGGCGGAGTGATGGTCATAATGGTGCGATGGCGGTGGCTCCATTCTGCTTGAGTGTCTGTAGGTGGCTGTGGGCGCCAGCACTGAGTGGGTGATGCCCCGCCAGTACTCAGGGTCCAGTGGCGTGGGGCGTCCGTTGCTCGAGTTGAAGTCGTCGTCCGAGTCGGAGCTGTCCGAGCGCGCCAAGTACGCGAGCGTCTCCATCTTCATCATGAAGTCGTTCGCTCAGGATGAAACTTGTCTGCGACTGGTGGTGGGATGAACAAACGTTGGCCTGCAGTCAGCGCCAAGAATAAAGTCGTCTGCAGGTCACAGAGAGAGTGGGGTGATGAAAGTGGACTGCATCACAAGTGTGCTAGCATATGAAGATGGAGTTGCTTGGTACATGTATTCGACCCCCAGGCGACTGTCACGGCCACGCTCATGTCTGCCCTCCCCAGTGGCCCAAGTTTTGCCGAAAATGCGTTATTGACAATAACTTATTATATTGTACCGTATTAGTTTTAACTTTTTAAACAATTAAAATTGTTTCAACATGAAAAGACACACGCATGGCAAGATCTCTTAGAGCCCAAGGGCGGAATACAGATAAGGACAACCAACCGTAAGTAGAGACATGATATTGACCGCGTTACGATAGTCTGCTGCAACTGAGGCCCCAAACGGCCAGAAATTCACGTGGAGGGGTTCACTCGTAGAGGATACTGTAGCCGAAGTCCTTATCCTCGTCCTCCGCCTCGCGCTTCGAGCGCGAGCCTTTGGTCACGACAGCCAGCACCACCGCCACGAGCAGCAGAACGGCGCCCCCGATCACGTTCAGGAACGAGGCCTGCGCGTTGGAGACGTCCACGTCATCGGCGTCCGTGGCCATCAAGGCGGTGGCCCTGGCGGGCTTAGCCGTGGTGGTGCTGGTCAGACTGTCCACCAGTCTCTCGAGATCCTTCTGCTTCTGTGACTGCTCTTGGGCGAAAACGTCCGTGGCCGCCATGAGCTCGTTGTGCGACTCCGGCGCCGGACCGTCCGCGATGAGCTCGTCGTGCGACTCCTGCATCGGTCCGTCCGCCAGGAAGCTCACAAGCTGCTGGATCTTGTCGATCTGCGCGGCGTCGCTGGCCAGGAAACTCTGCAGCGCGTGGAGGTCTGTGGGCGGTGCCAAGTTGTCCAAGAGTGCGTCGAGCTCGTCCTGCTGTGCCTTCTGATCCTCCGCGAATACGTCGCCCTCGGCTAGTAGCTTGCTTTGCTGTCTCTTCGTGTCCGTGGCCGAGTCCTCAGCGATGGGCGAGTGGTGGATGCTGTGGTGGTCTTCACCGGCGTGCGCGGGCATGGTGATCAACGTTAACGAAAGATGGCAGATACTCGAATGACCAGGATCCTCTGCGTCCTTTCACGGCACACGCGATCTTGTCATTCTTCTGACTACCTCTATTCAGTGACGTATCTCGACTTCATACTCAGATCAAGTCACTTTCTGCCCCACATCCGCTATGGCGTCCCGAGGTATGTTGCTGCAGTTGGTCGAGTCCGAGAGCGATGCTGGCTTCCGTGTGGTGGCGCCCGACGCGGAGCTGACGCTGCCGCCTCGACCTGTTCCCGCGCGCGAGACGTTCCTGACCAAGTGGAGCCAGCAGAAGCTCGTGGTGGCCGACGGCGTGACGCACAAACTGCTGCAGGTGGCGCGGCTGGCCACAGTGAAGCTGCAGCGTGAGGAGCGGTCGCTGCTGTGGGGCGTCACGGCGCCTTTCGCGCCGCCTGGGAGTCGCACGGTGGGCGCTGCGCCCTTGGACAGCTACGCGGACGTGCCCCAGGCCGTCAAGAAGACGCACGTACTGACGGCCGGAGCCAATCGTGAGGACGCGGCGTCGCTGGCGGCGGCCGTGGCGTCCCCCAGTGTGATCGCCAAGGTGGACGCGCCCCAGGGTCTCATACTCAGAGCCAGGGGAGGCGGTGGGCCACCCACGAGGCTCTGCTACTGCTTCCACTTCCGCTCCGACTTCGAGTATCAGCTGTTCGCGCGTACGCTCGAGGCCTTCACGCGCATGCAGCGATACGCGTTGCTGCAGAGTTCAGTGGTGATGGAGATGGAGATCACACAGGAGCACAAGCAGAGGAAGATGGAGGAGGGCGCTCGACTGCAGGCGGCGGCCAGTAAGGTCAAGAAGCGGCAGGAGAGAATGGAGATGATTAAGGCCAAGAAGGAGGACAAGAAGCCGGCACAGACACAGACAAAATTCGAAGCCAAAGCTGCTAAGACTAAACCTGCCACACCTCCAAGCAAGATGATATGCGTCTTGTGCCGCATGCAGAGGAAGCCTGACGCACCGGAATACCCGAAGCACCCGTTTGTGCTCAAGGTTCGTATCCTGCATGGTTGCTGGTACTTTGTATGGCTGTGATGTTGATGAAGGTATTGGATGTTGCTGTTGAACAGGATGGCAAGGGAGAAGTGGTTCACATCTGCAAGGTGTGCTTGCAACGGGTGCTGGAGCAGCGCTTGCAGACGCCGCCGGTTGCGAAGAAGGGCGACCCGGACAACTACTGTGGACTGTGCGCCCGGTCGACGGCAAAACTGCCGGCCAAGTCTATTAAGGCGTGCGCACACGAAATATGCACGCGGGTGTATTGCCTGACTTGCATCGACAAGCTCATTGGCAGGGCGCAGTCACACAAAGTGTGGCGGACTAAGAACTGGTTGTGTCCGAACTGCTCAACAGAGGACGACGATGTTGCTGCTGCCAGTGAAAAAGCGAATGAGGCTGAGGCTGTTTCAGTTCAACCTGTTAAATCAGCGTCCAACCAGAAGAAGCGGAAGCGGCGCAACGAGATCGAAGATAACAGCACAGCAGATGAAGACGGGCCAGAACTACCGACGCCAGCCATTTCGACGTCGGATATGCAGCCGATTGACTATGCAGTGACATATTTCAAGTTCCTATTGAAGCGTGAGATAAAGGATGAGTTTGAGGAATCGGAGGATGTGTGCTTCTGCTGCAAGGATGGCGGAGATGTGATCGAGTGTGACTGGAAGGGGATGAATGGTGCCTTTGCGCGCTGTCCAAAAGTGTACCATGAAGGTAAGCGAGCGCTGACGTTAGTGTTTGGCGTGAATTGTATTGTTAACTTACTGTTGGGAAATGCTACTACTGTAGACTGCTTGGGCTACGACGTGCCAGAGGGTAAAACGTGGGTGTGTCCGCGTCATCGCTGCCAGGACTGCGGTATTATTGCTCACTACTCCTGCCGCTTTTGCGTCACGTCTTATTGCGAGGTAAGACACGGTATTGCTGTTAAATGCTGCTCTATTAGCTTAGCAGTAGCTGATCTCAGTTGTGATCTTCCATACAGGATCATTTCCCTAAAGAGTTGAAGAAGCTTGGTCACGCGACAAAAGACATCCCCACATCGACCTACGTTATGTGCCCCAGGTGCACCCAGCAGACCCACGATGCCTTGAAGCTAAAGAAGATTGGGTCGGATCTTCACTCCAAGCTCTTGCGACGACGGGCTGGCAAACGTTGATTTTTAGTATTATTCGAGCGCAGGGTTTGCAAAATCTCTATATCAAACAAACTCTCACGTCGTTCAGCCATGCATACGAGTTTCTTCTTGTGAACTACGGTGGGCAGCACTTGCGAGTGTTAAGACAAGATGAAGCTCGTGTTGGAGTAGTCCTCCAGCAGTGGGTTGTACCTGGATTCCACGAAGAAGAAAGTTGTCAACTACGATGTGCGCAGCATCGAATAGTGCTACCCGGACAACAAGATTCGCGCCACGTACCGAGTGATCGTCTTGGTCTTCTGTACATCAGCAAACTCCTTCAAAAACTTAGACGACTTTACGACCGAAACCTGAGCAAACTATAGTCAGTTTTCAAGTTCAGGTGATCTGAATTTGCACGACCGACAGTACCTCATCAGGCTGACGCTGCAGCGCGGAGCAATACGCTGTCTTGAGTCTGTTAAAGTCCGTGGCAAAGAAGATGTCTGCGATTCCGCCTTGCACTAGGTATGTGTCGTGGTCCTTCGTCACACCTGGAGACAAAAGAAGACATCAGTTACCCTTGTGGCGACAGCAAGCAGAGCCTCGGTCCTGACGCGTGCAGCACTCGTACCTGTGACCTTCGACGCAACAAGTGGAGCATTTCCGGCGAAAAGCGTTCCAGACGATGTTGCTGTGGTGCTGAGCGGGTGCTCAATAGCTTTGATCAAGGATTTTTCATCCAGGTTCGGGGCTGGCAGTGAGTCGAAATCAGCAGCAATGAGATGGTGCTTCGGGAACGCCGTCCGCAGTGTGTTCAGCAGCTGCATGGCTCCCGTAGGGATGAAAGCTGAGCTCAGCACCGGGTCGTTCTTGCCCAGCATGCGTCGCACACGCTGCGCCAGACCGGTGTTGTTCTTGTACGATACGCGCAGCGGCAGTTCGCAGCCGAAGTAGCGGAGCGTTTGGCGGATCAACATGTCCTTGACGGGACGCATGGCCTCCTCCAGAACCGGGCCGCTGGTGGACTCGTCCGCGCAGCTCTGCATCTTGACGATGGTCTCGTACCACTTGCCATTCTGCAGCGTGACCTTGTCGTGAGGCAGGTTGTCCAGCACCTCGAGCGCCAGGAAGAAACACTGCGAGTTGACGGGCGCGTGCGTGTCTGCGTAGGTCAGGATGTCCTGGTTGATGACCGTGCACTGCTGCGGGTGCACGGCTGCCACGCGCTGGCGCTGGCGCTCGGCCATCACGGGGCTGATCTCGATGAGCGTGTACTTGGTCTTGGCGTACACGTCGGGTGCCTGCTCCTTAAGGTGGTTGAGGATGTGCAGCGCGTTGGACCCGGAGCCGCCGCCGATCTCGAAGATCTCGAGCTCCTGGCGGAAGAAGGGCGAGTTGAGCATGTAGCGCGCCAGCGCCTGCGAATAGTGCGGCGCGAACACCTCCACGGGTGTGAGCCAGGCCTCAGGACTCTCCTTGTATAGCTGCGACACCACGTTGCGGTACTCTCCTGCGCCCCACAAGTTGCCGAAGTCGATGCCTTCCGTAGGCGCGTGCAGCACCTCGCGCTGCTCCGTCGTAAAGTATCCGGCCTCTTTGGCGTACAGGGACGCGTAGATGAACTCGCGCGTCAGCACTGCGTCCGCGTCGATGTCTCCATCAGATCCAGCAGCAGCTGTCGCTAGCAGGCGCGGCGCCGGCGCCAGCGCGCGCCGGCGAGCCGTAGCACAAGCACCTCCACTCCACAAGCCCAGCATGTCAATGAAACACAAGAGCAATTAAAATACTAATGTAAAATACGCAAAATTGGTTAATGGGATCAAAAAGCTTATTTATCCCAGAATAAACAAAATAAATTACGGCGCAAAAAAGAAAAAAAACAATTTTAAAATGTTTTTTAATATTTTTAATTAAAATTAAAATATAATTATGGTATTTGCCATATTTTACCTGAAATGGATTTCTTACCTTGACTCCTACCCGGATCCTTTCCCATGCTTCATTTTTTATTTCGTAAAATAAAGTTTGTCCATCACAAACATTTGTACATCACCACATTGTTTGTGATGGACAAATTTTATGCCTGCCTTATAATCTAAAAAAATGTTCATCACAAAACTTAAATAATCCGTTTTGTATTGCTGAGGGGGAAGAAGCAGAACCATGTCCAAGGCGTGTACGCTGGAGAATGGGGTGCTGAACCTGGCGGTGCTGCGCGAGGATTCTCGTCGCGAGTTGTTCTCTATCTTGGACTCTATCGGCAAGGACATTTGCTTCGTGTTGGACCCGGAGCTCAACGGGCCTTTAAACCACGTGCTGGTGGACGGCACGGCGGTGCTCAAGGATCACGGCGTCAAGGACTTCCACGCGTTCGGCAAGACGGTCAAGACCAGCTGTGAGTTTGTCCTCTTCCTTGTGCGCCCATCAGTGCGCGCAATGCGCTACGTGGCCAAATACATTCGCGACCTGGGGGCGGACAAATCCTCAGGCTCTAAGAAACGCTTCCACCTCTACTATGTCAGTCGCCGCACACTCGTGTGTGACGAGGTGCTAAAGAAAGAGGGAGTCTTCGGTAGTGTAAGTGTGGGGGAGTACAAACTGGACCTCATCCCCTTCGACGTCGACGTGCTCACGCTCGAACTGGACTCGTGTTTCAAGGAGTTCTACGTGGATGGAGACAAGACCAATCTGCACACCGTTGCGGCCTCACTCATTAAGCTGCAGACTGTGTTTGGCATGATCCCACACGTCAAGTACAAAGGTACCATGGCTAAGGTTATCTACCAGATGATGGCACACTTCCGTCGTGAACAAGAGGTGGCAGGCAACCCCATTGGCGTGCTGGACCCGGAGATCGACACGGTTGTGCTCATTGACCGCAACGTGGATCTTGTCACGCCCATGTGCTCTCCCATGACGTACGAGGGACTGCTGGATGAAATCCTGGGCATCACGCACGGCTTCATTACTGTGGATGCGGAACTCATCGCCGACGACGATGGACCCAACTCAGGTAACAGCAACCGACCCGCGCAGGTGTCGGTGCCGCTCAACTCAAACGATAAGCTCTATGCTGAAGTGCGCGACTATCACGTCGAACGTCTCGGTATGAATCTACAGCAACAGGCGCGCGAGATCCGCGAGCGCTACGACGAGTTCCGCAAGAATCGCGACGCCTCGATCAGCGAGATCCGCGAGTTCGTCAAGCGGATCCCAGGTCTTAAGCAGAACTACCAGTCGCTGCAGCAGCACATCAACTTGGCCGAGCTCATTAAGAAGACTACGGACTCGAAGCGTTTCCGTGACCTCAAGGACGCGGAGAACCTGGTGCTTACGGGCGAGACGATCTTCGAACAGCTTGAAGAGCGCATCGGGGATCAGGAGCCGCTGCTTGGCGTGCTGCGTCAGTTCTGCCTCCAGTCTGTGGCTGCGGGAGGTGTCAAGACGAAGAATTACACGAATCTCAGCCGCGAGCTCGTGCAGACCTACGGCTTCGAGATGATGCTGGCACTGAGCAACCTGGAAAAGGCGGGTTTGCTCAGTCGTCGTGATACCCTGTGGAATGAGGCTAGCGGCTTTGGTCTCGCTCGGAAATCCTTCCGATTGCTTAATGAGGATGTCGACCCGCGCAACCCTCGCGATTGTGCCTATGTCAGTCGTAGCCACGCTGCTGGTTACGCCCCGCTGTCTGTGCGTATTGTGGAGAGCGCAATTAAGCCCCGTGGTTGGAGTGCTGTGCAGGAAGGCCTGCGTCAGTTGCCTGGGCCCTCGGGGGAAGTTTCGCAAACGACTAGCAAGAATTCAGGTGACGACCCCGCTGCACCTGCTGCCGCTTCTAAACTGGACAACTTCGGTAGCGAAGAGCGCAAGGTTTTGCTCGTGTACTACCTGGGTGGAGTGACCTTTATGGAGATTGCTGCACTGCGCCATCTTTCTCGTCAACCGGACTGTAAGTTGTCTACGATGCAAAGTATTGATGCATCAATCTGTCACTTGCAGCTAGCTAACTTGTTTGCTTGCTTTTGTGATGTACAGCCCCCTACGACATTGTTGTGGCGACAACAAAGATCGTTAACGGCGACACGCTGCTCAAGTCGTGCTTTGACAAGGAGGTGCTGCGTTTCCTGAAGCTGTAAGCTAGAGTACCACATGCTCAAGGCGAGTTACAACGGCTAACGGATAGAGCAAAGCAAGGTATAACATTTGCGTGGATTTAGTTTTGAATGTGGTTCCCTTGTGGTAGCTTGAAGCCCCAGGCAAGATTGCTGAATCGCCTCATTAGCATTGGACATGCAGGAGATCCAATTTCATGGTTGTCGTTAGAACGGCGCTCAAGCTTGCAGATGTAAATGGCCTCAGCACAGTATTCAATGAGATCGCCAGAGTTGAAATTGCTGGCACTACTTGTGTCAGAGGTGCTGTAGACTGCAATATCAAAGTGTTTGGCGGCCGATTCGAAGAAGATTTTCTCTTTTCTGTGGACGTAACCACGGTCAGGTAGATCTCTCAATGCTATGGAATCGATTGTACTCACTCGGGCACGCGTTGTTTGTAGGCCAGCAGCACAATGATGTGGTGTCGGGGCGGATGAATCTGCTGGGAGATATCTGTAAGCTCCAGCAGCGTCGACAATAGCGCCGAGTGCGATGCCGACTCATACAAACAATCGGAAGCCACTACCACGTCGACAGGGCGACTTGCAATGGTGTCGTCCAAAGGCTCACCCCTATGGGATCAAAAGAACATGCAGGTGAGGAAGATCCCAAACCCAAGAGAGACCAACAAGTGAAAAACTGCATCGTACCAACATAACGCTCGAACTTCAAGGCGGTTGCTAGCAGCTAGTGTGGCTATCGAGTCGTGCTGCTGCGCAGCAGACCGAGCGTTGGATCGGATCAAGGGCACCACGCTCTCCAGGTCCGTGAGCAGCAGCGAAGATACTTCGCACGCACTTGCGAGAGCCAACCCCACGGCGCCTGAGCCTGCACCTATCTCCAGTACATGGCGGTGCGCTGCGTACTGCGGCTCGGCGTCGAAGAACGACACCATCGCTCGCACCTGTACAGTGTAATATGTCCGAGAGAGTGTCAAAGGAGAGCGCCACCACCATTATGCACAATTGGAACGCACACAATGCCAGACGACACCGGCGATGCCGTGCTTGGCCAGATCTTGGCCGACAACCAACGACGAGGACGTGGCTTGCAACTCGAGTGTTGCGGACGGAGCGCTCGCTTGCACGTAATTGACACCAAGCCTCGGTCCTGTCGACGACGAGGTCTCTGCATGTTCGAAGAGAGCCTGCCAGCTTCCATTCCACCCCGCCATCGCTCGCTTGGTCAGGATGAAGAGTCACTTGGAGCTGCTTGAGATCCACCAACACGTGAAGACGCCATTTATACACAAACCACGGCATGTATTCCAAGCGCTACGTAGCCACTACAAGTTTTTTGGCCCTCTCTACTCCACTCTGACTACCTTCTACTACAAGTGCGGGGAGGGTTCTATACGCGATGCGGTGGAGAATGCCTCTTCATCACACAATTACTGCAGCTCCAGGCGAGCCAGGTGCAGCGAGCTCACAAGACCGATGGACGGGTGGAACGACGCGCGGATGTACTTCTCCACAGGCGGCTGCTGGCCGTACTTGTTCACGCGAGCCACGAACTTCTCGCGGATCAGGTCGAACAGCTTCTCACGACGGGCAATGCCGCCGCCAATGACAATCACGTCCGGGGACGTGATGAACGTCACGTTGATGCACAGGTTGGCCAGGTAGTGCGCGATCGTGTCCCACACCGGGTCGTCGTCCGTGATGTTGGCCAGGTCGCGACGGTCAACGCCCGTGCGAGCGGCAATGGAGCCCGAAGCGACCATACCCTCGATGCAGTCGCCGTGGAACGGGCACACGCCCTTGAAGCCGGTCTCGACGTCCTGCGGGGCAGCCGGCACGATGATGTGGCCGCCCTCCGGGTGCATGAAGCCGTGGATGGCGTTGCCGTTCGTACACACGCCGACGCCGACGCCAGTGCCCACCGTGATGTACACGGCGCTGCTGATGTCGCCGTGGCCGCCGTACGCCACCTCGTACAGTGCGGGGGCGTTCACGTCCGTGTCGAAGCCGATGGGAACGTCCGGGAATGCGCGCTTGAACACGCCCACCACGTCCGTGTTGCCCCAGTTGGGCTTAGGCGTGCTCGTGATGTAGCCGTACGTCGGCGACTTCTTGTTCAGGTCCACGGGGCCGAACGACGCGATGCCGATCGAGTCGAACTTGCGCTCCTTCAGCCAGGCCACCACGGCGCCCATCGTCTCGTCGGGCGTCGTCGTGTCCACCTCGAACTTCTCCAGGATGTTCTCCGGGTGGTCCTCGGCGATGGCCGCCACCCACGTGGTACCGCCAACTTCGATTCCGGCGAAACGAGGCATCTTGTCTGGTGCTTAGTGGGAAGGAGACTTGCTTGGTACTTGGAAAGTTCCAAAATGAGTTGAGCTCTGACGCGGTAGCGGAGACCGGCAATGGATCCCGTGTGGTGTCAACCGCCTGCTTCACTGTTCCTTGGCATATGCGGATCCGTGTCATCCCTCCCGAATGGCTGCTTGGGCTGCAATGTCAACCAGCTGTTTTGAGCCGGTCACTAAATTCATCGTGCACGCTAGGATGGGGACTCAAGTTCAAGCGTCACAAAGAGCTGGCGGACGGAGCCACGCGCAGCAAGACAAGAAGAAATTCTCGTCAAGAAGCGGTTCGATGCCACTGGGGGCGTGTGCAATCCACATCGGAGGGCAACTGCTCAAATCGGCGGGGAGCTGCCGCGCTGATACATATTCAGCTGTGAAGTTCACATGGGTTCTAAAGTTTAGAATCTAAACTCCCGCCGCGCAAGGTGGATCAGGTTGCACCAAGGCAAGGTTGAAGGGAGGTCGCTCTTGTTGGAGTGAAGGGAGCGGGCCGCTCGTGAGTCAGAGCCTGGCCAGACGCTTGTAAACACCCTCTGCATCATAGATGCAGTACGTAACATGCTTCAGTTTACTGGCCTTTCCCTATCTCGCAAAATCAGGTGGGGTGCTGCCACTCGCAGCCTGCGAGCAGTGCTCGCCGAGCACCAGCATTGCTGCTCGAGGTCCAGCTTCGACTACGTTCAGTGACTAGACGTCACAGCTAGCACTCTATCCGTTCCAAAAATCTCTTAATGTTGCAGAATCTCTTAATCGTGCAGAGAGCGTTACGCATGGCGAAGAGCTCTCGCTAAACTTCCAATAGCATGATGCTCGTCAATTTCGCGCCTGGGCACTGCGTATCCTAAATTAGGATAGATACGCCTAATTTAGGATAGATACGCAGATTCCTAGTTGAAGTGGCGAGAGCCGGAGCACTTTAGACCAACTTCAGGAATGCATAGCATGGACACGTACGTCAGCAACGTTCAAAGTACATCTTTACTGCCTTTCGATCAACTCCGACATCGCCATTTTGCATTTGGCCTCATTCCAAGCAAGCACCAATCCCAACCACCTCAACCAGTTCCAGCCCAATCCCCCAAGTACCAGACAAGATGCCTCGTTTCGCCGGAATCGAAGTTGGCGGTACCACGTGGGTGGCGGCCATCGCCGAGGACCACCCGGAGAACATCCTGGAGAAGTTCGAGGTGGACACGACGACGCCCGACGAGACGATGGGCGCCGTGGTGGCCTGGCTGAAGGAGCGCAAGTTCGACTCGATCGGCATCGCGTCGTTCGGCCCCGTGGACCTGAACAAGAAGTCGCCGACGTACGGCTACATCACGAGCACGCCTAAGCCCAACTGGGGCAACACGGACGTGGTGGGCGTGTTCAAGCGCGCATTCCCGGACGTTCCCATCGGCTTCGACACGGACGTGAACGCCCCCGCACTGTACGAGGTGGCGTACGGCGGCCACGGCGACATCAGCAGCGCCGTGTACATCACGGTGGGCACTGGCGTCGGCGTCGGCGTGTGTACGAACGGCAACGCCATCCACGGCTTCATGCACCCGGAGGGCGGCCACATCATCGTGCCGGCTGCCCCGCAGGACGTCGAGACCGGCTTCAAGGGCGTGTGCCCGTTCCACGGCGACTGCATCGAGGGTATGGTCGCTTCGGGCTCCATTGCCGCTCGCACGGGCGTTGACCGTCGCGACCTGGCCAACATCACGGACGACGACCCGGTGTGGGACACGATCGCGCACTACCTGGCCAACCTGTGCATCAACGTGACGTTCATCACGTCCCCGGACGTGATTGTCATTGGCGGCGGCATTGCCCGTCGTGAGAAGCTGTTCGACCTGATCCGCGAGAAGTTCGTGGCTCGCGTGAACAAGTACGGCCAGCAGCCGCCTGTGGAGAAGTACATCCGCGCGTCGTTCCACCCGTCCATCGGTCTTGTGAGCTCGCTGCACCTGGCTCGCCTGGAGCTGGAGGTTGCTCCCTAAGCAATGAATGCGCTTATCATTGGAAAGCAACGTCTGGAGGAAGCGTGGAAGGCCTTTGATCGATTGCTGACGTGCAAGATAGTACGAAGTAGCTAATTACAATATATATATATGTGAGTTTGCTTGTTAATTATCGGGCGTGTTTTGGTCGAGTTGATGGGTTCGGATAATGTATTTCACAGTACTTATTGATACCGTATTGTCAATGGTTCATGTAATTCTTATTACGGAAAGATGAAACAAAAATACAATACCATACTGCTCGAATAACTGCAATAAAATTGCAAAGAAGAAGACCACCACAGCTAAGTTCTACGAGCCCGGCTAACGTCGAGATGCTGGTATTTCTCGAAGCAAACAACGTGCGGAATACCATGACTGTGGCCAGGTTGAATTAGAAAACGTTAAAAAAAGGCATATTTTTAATATTACCATTGTTTTAAAATGCAACTGGTCGTTTCCGTTTTCACAAGCCAAAATAAAGAGCTCAATAGGAGCCCCATGTACATGTACCACTGCGATAAATGTATTGGAATAACTACAATACCAGTAGTTATTACTGCGAGGTCATGTGCTCCAGTAGCTATTATTGCTAATGCCAAAGACCCATACAATATTCTATTCTATTTTCCCGCCCCTGGTTTTGGGGAACCGTCCTTCCAAAACTATTGTATTTTGGGCACCGTTAGAAAAAGCAAATGTTTGCAATTCAAGGTACGTCATTGAAACAAGGTTCCGAATCCTCTTTAGTGACCCTTCTTCACTTTCTTTTGATCGCGCGGACAAGCATGGCGGACGCTCCCGACTCGCAAGACGCGCTGGCCTCGTGCGTGTCCCGATCCTCTCTGCCCCTTGTTCTCTTCAGCGCCGTCTTCTCTCACAGCCTCGTCCTCTTACCTCTCGTCTCGCAGGTTCATGAGCATCACCGGAGCCGACTCTGGCAGCGCGCTACAGTTCCTCGAGGTCGCTCTCGCAGCCATATCCACGCTCTTTATCGCTGTTTTAACGTAGAAATTGTGTGTTACGCTGAAATGGCAGCTCACCAACTGGAAGCTGGACGAGGCGGTGCGTCTTCTCCCTCTTCGCTGCGATATCCTTCCCTCAAGAGTCTAAACCCTCTCTATCCACTGCAGGTTAATCTGTATATGGAGAGCGGGGGCCAGAGCACCAGCACGGCCTTTGCAGCGCCGCGTCAACCTGCAGCAAGCTCTAGCGCCCACGCAACCAGCTTCAGCCCCCCACCGGCCCCATCAATGGACATGGACGCAGCCACAGCCGCCGCCATCGCCGCCGCTTACGGAGAAGAGTGCGTGTCTGCCGCTTCTGCTGCTGCTGGTTGCAAGTGTTACTAAGAGATCGGATTCTCTTGTTGTGGTGATGTTACTACTGCAGTGACAACGCGGTGCGAGCGCCCGACCCGTCCAAGCGCCAGCGTCTCGTAGGCTCCGAGATGGATCTCTGTGCGTTCGTTGGCTGCAGTGGATTGAGCTTATAGCACACAGTTGACTGACTGATGTCTGGTGTCATGTACTGTACGGATGCAGTGCGACCCATGCGCCACCTTCGTGATCAAAACCGAGACTTTGCGGCGGAGAGCATTGCGGCGATGACGGCCGGCAGCATTTCCACGGCCTTCGGAGGCCCAGGCGCTGTCGCCTTCGGTGACGCCCCGAACAACGCGAACGGTGCTGACAGTGCTTCCAACGAACGCACACGCGATCTGAGCACGCTGTTCCAGCCGCCCACAGCTATCATGTTCCAGGGAACTTACTCTGATGTGCGTGTTTTTGACTTGGGGGCTCTAGCGTGTGGTGCTCGGATTAACATTGTAATTATGTTACGGTGACTGTAGGCTCGTACTCACGCCAAAAATGAGGGAAAGTGGCTTCTGGTTAACATCCAGGATGAAATTGTGTTCGCCAGTCACATGCTTAACCGCGACACGTGGAGTGACGACGTGGTGCAAAATCTTGTGGCGAGCGGCTTCGTGTTCTGGCAGGTACGTCATACGGCGTGTTTGATAGGAATTTGCTAATTGTTGTTTGACCGAAACTTGCGCCACGCTGCGTAGAACTACTGGGCGTCGGAGCACGGCAAGAAATTTTGTAGCCTGTACCAGATTGACCGTGACTCGCTCCCGATCGTGGTGATCATCAATCCGCGGACAGGAGAGATTCGGCAGCGCTGGACGGGCTTCCACGAGCCACAGGATATGACTGAAAAATGTACGCCAGAAACTGGAAGCGAACCGACTGCCAATTTACTGACAATGTCAATGTTGTGGTTTCTTGCGGCAGTATCGGACTTCTGCTGTATGCACACGCTGGATGCACCACCTACTGAGCAAAAGAAGGCATGGTTTTCTTTACTGGTTGGTGATCAATTGAGTAATGGTGAACTGACATTCTTTTGTTGGCTTCATTGCAGGAGCCCGAGCGTGACATTATGGATTCGTCCGAAGATGACCAGCTGGCTGCAGCAATCGCCGCTTCGATGCAGGGCAACGACGGCGATAGCGACGAAGACGAGATGAAGCAAGCCGAGCATACCTTGGATCAAGAGGAGAAGCACGAGGAGAAGACACAGGAGCCAGTTGTGGAGCTAGCGCCTGAGCCCGATGGTACTGTGCTGTGTGCCAAACTTTATGATCCTACTTTGTGCGTTCAATGCATAACAATCTGCTGTTCTTTGCTGTTCCATAGCTGGCGCCCCGGACGTTACCCGAGTTCAGGTTCGCGTGCCCGATGGTTCCCGCCTGACGCGGCGCTTCCTCAAGACCGACCCGCTTGCTATGGTGTGGACGTTCGTGAAGGATCAGGTACCTGAAGCGCGTACACGAGCGTTCGAGCTGCGTACAGCATTCCCGCCCAGCGCAGTGGCCTACAACGACACATTATCGATTGCGGAGGGCAAGCTCGAGAATGCGTCGCTCATGGTCAAATGGCTGTGAGCAAACTCGCCATCATGAATCCATTTTTTTTCCTTTGCCAGAAGCGCTGCGGGTCGAGGCAAATTGTGGCCCATTCTTCGTTTTCTCTCGATATTTGCTACGCGTGGTTATCCTGCTTTTGAGTTGTGACAAAGCGTAAACCGAGCGCAACAGCATAATAATGGACGACACTGTGCCATAGGTTTACTAGCAGACTTTATTGCCGTGCTCCCGTACCTACATGTAAGCATCTTCATGCGAACACACTATACGCGGGTTTGCCGTTTCTGCAGGGCTACGACCACGAGAAAGCGGAAGGCCACAAGGAACACTGCCAGCATGACAAGGCGGGAGGCAACACTACCTCGCTCTGCACCGTACTCGAGCTCTGCGTATGAATGCACTGTGAGTTGCTGCTGGTCATTGTAGTCGCGCTCGCCAGTGGGAATCAGCCGAAGCTCGCGGCATGGAAGTTCGCTTTCAGCACTTGCTGCTTCGTCCTCGAGGCAAGTAGCGCCAAACACGAGTGCTTGCAGTGTCTGAAGCGCAATGCGCTGCGGCAATAGCACCCAGGTCAAGCTGCCCAGTGCACTGCCCCTCCACACGAACGTGAACAACGGTAGCAAATTGATACCAGCACCTGCAGCTGCCGCAATGCTTCCATTTGGCATCAATCTCACAAGCCACTGGCTTAGGTACACCTGTCCAAGAGCGAAAGTTGCGAGCGTGAGCCAGTAGAGCAAGTAGTTTCCACTCTCGGCAACGGACCAGAAGCCGAACAGAGTGAAGGTGAACAGCGCAGCCACAAACGTGATCACGAGTACAAATAGCAGCTCCACCATGAAAGAAGAAACGTGATAAACCACCGCAGGATACGCATGCCAAGCTTGCTCACGGCGCTAGCACGCGTGTTCCCTCCTAGCGTTTCCACGACCAGCCTTCGCGATAGCACCGAGCGCGAAGGTAGCTCCAATCATCAGCGTTGACCATGCGATGAGTGATACACCCTGGTTGACTCCATCAAAAGTGTCGTATTCCGTGCTTCTTGCGGCAATGAAGATCCACAAGAACCACATGAACGACACCAACAATAATCCCAGAGCTCCAAGGTGCTGCCATTGCGACGTCACTACCGATGTCTTTGCCCCCGAGCGAATCGTCATAGTCAGAGCCAGGCTGCGCCAGTACGAGAGCACCACACGTCGAACGAGCCACGTCACCTGCGTGCGCCACGAAGCAGTGTAAGCTGACAGGTTTCCGCTCGTGTATGCTGTGATTAGTGCTGAAACGTGCTGATCCTTCGAGTCTGAACGCAGGTAGCCCACGCGCTGCATTTGGGTAACTAGCATACGCTTGGTCTCACTGCGCTGGAACAACTGCACAAACCGGACCTCCTTCTCACGGTCGACAGTATCCGAACCGGTCGACATTGAGCCAGCTGCATATTTCTTCTTCTTTGTGCTAGTGCGCGTCTTGCCGCCTCTAGTCGTTGTCGTTGTCGTAGTAGCAGAAGTAGTAGCTGCATGGGAGATTGTGATCCCCTCGCCCACGCTTTCGAGTGCCCACGCCGTAACACTCTTGCCACCGCTAATCTTCTTCACACCAGGGAGTGCTTCTAAGTACTGCACGAGCAGACGAGTCTCGCCATGGAATAGTGTTTCGCCACCGCTCGACAGCAACAAGAATCGATCGAATGCGTACAACTCCGTAGAAGACACCAAATCACCAAGACTGCACACAACCGTGTGACCCGTGCGAGCCACTTGTAGAAGCACATGAATAACTCGTTGCGCACCCTTCTCGTCAGGGCCACTTGTAGGCTCGTCCAGAAGAAGTACGCTTGGAGCAAATGCAAGCTCGACACCAATTGCCACGAGACGAGTCTCTACCGTAGAGCACGAATCGATGTACTGGTCAGCTAGCTCTGTGAGTCCCAACAGCTCGAGGCAAGCCTCAACCACCTCGAACGTGCGACTATCGGCCATATCATTGCTTTGGCGGAGATATGCAATCAGGCACAAAGCTTCACGCACCGTGGTCGTTCCATGCCAAACAGCATGCTCGTCTCCAAACCAACAGTAGCCTGTAGAACGACGTCGCGCAAGCGCGCTAGCTTCGTTCCCGTTGTAGAAGACTTTTCCATTGTTCTGAGCTTCCTCACCTGCCAAAGCACTTAGGAAGGCGGCGGTCATCGTGCCTGATTCCGCATAGCCGGTAACGCCTCTCACAACATCTGTCGATTCGTTGGAGCTTTCGTGTACTTGAAGAGCACAGGTGAGATCTTCGAATGCCAACCTGAGCCCACAGTGCACCGCCAACGCCTGAATGTGCTGATTCAGGCTCGCGGATATCGCGGATACGCTACCAACTTCTTCCCCCCATGCAGCAGCCGCACGAACATTTTGTGCTCGATCTGTTTCAACTGAAGCATGCGACACCATCGCTGAGGCATCGTTCTTTCTGCTGTGCTTGTTCTTCTTGGTCGCATTGTGGGAACTCGAGGTACACTTCACCTGAAATTGTCCATCCACCACTGCAGTAATTGCAGTAGCACCTGACGCAGACGTCGTCCTGGGGTTGCTTTCCTCCGTCTCTTCACGAGTCTCGGTCACCACCGTCGTGCTCGTCGTGCCGTCCGTGGACTCCGTCTCGGTCGTCGTCTCCACCTCGATCGTCGTCACAAGCGCGCCCGTGCTAGACTTCACCGTGCGCCGCGTGGTGCGGACCGTCTTAGTCACGATGCTGCCGTCGGCTTCTTCCGAGCGGAACACCTCCGTCTTCACCGACTCACCCGGAGCTGACCCAGCCTGCTCAGTCACACTCACTGCGGTAGCACCTGACGCAGATGTCGTCCTGGGGTTGCTTTCCTCCGTCTCCGTCTCTTCACGAGTCTCGGTCACCACCGTCGTGCTCGTCGTGCCGTCCGTGGACTCCGTCTCGGTCGTCGTCTCCACCTCGATCGTCGTCACAAGCGCGCCCGTGCTAGACTTCACCGTGCGCCGCGTGGTGCGGACCGTCTTAGTCACGATGCTGCCGTCGGCTTCTTCCGAGCGGAACACCTCCGTCTTCACCGACTCACCCGGAGCTGACCCAGCCTGCTCAGTCACACTCACTGCGGTAGCACCTGACGCAGATGTCGTCCTGGGGTTGCTTTCCTCCGTCTCCGTCTCTTCACGAGTCTCGGTCACCACCGTCGTGCTCGTCGTGCCGTCCGTGGACTCCGTCTCGGTCGTCGTCTCCACCTCGATCGTCGTCACAAGCGCGCCCGTGCTAGACTTCACCGTGCGCCGCGTGGTGCGGACCGTCTTAGTCACGATGCTGCCGTCGGCTTCTTCCGAGCGGAACACCTCCGTCTTCACCGACTCACCCGGAGCTGACCCAGCCTGCTCAGTCACACTCACTGCGGTAGCACCTGACGCAGATGTCGTCCTGGGGTTGCTTTCCTCCGTCTCCGTCTCTTCACGAGTCTCGGTCACCACCGTCGTGCTCGTCGTGCCGTCCGTGGACTCCGTCTCGGTCGTCGTCTCCACCTCGATCGTCGTCACAAGCGCGCCCGTGCTAGACTTCACCGTGCGCCGCGTGGTGCGGACCGTCTTAGTCACGATGCTGCCGTCGGCTTCTTCCGAGCGGAACACCTCCGTCTTCACCGACTCACCCGGAGCTGACCCAGCCTGCTCAGTCACACTCACTGCGGTAGCACCTGACGCAGATGTCGTCCTGGGGTTGCTTTCCTCCGTCTCCGTCTCTTCACGAGTCTCGGTCACCACCGTCGTGCTCGTCGTGCCGTCCGTGGACTCCGTCTCGGTCGTCGTCTCCACCTCGATCGTCGTCACAAGCGCGCCCGTGCTAGACTTCACCGTGCGCCGCGTGGTGCGGACCGTCTTAGTCACGATGCTGCCGTCGGCTTCTTCCGAGCGGAACACCTCCGTCTTCACCGACTCACCCGGAGCTGACCCAGCCTGCTCAGTCACACTCACTGCGGTAGCACCTGACGCAGATGTCGTCCTGGGGTTGCTTTCCTCCGTCTCCGTCTCTTCACGAGTCTCGGTCACCACCGTCGTGCTCGTCGTGCCGTCCGTGGACTCCGTCTCGGTCGTCGTCTCCACCTCGATCGTCGTCACAAGCGCGCCCGTGCTAGACTTCACCGTGCGCCGCGTGGTGCGGACCGTCTTAGTCACGATGCTGCCGTCGGCTTCTTCCGAGCGGAACACCTCCGTCTTCACCGACTCACCCGGAGCTGACCCAGCCTGCTCAGTCACACTCACTGCGGTAGCACCTGACGCAGATGTCGTCCTGGGGTTGCTTTCCTCCGTCTCTTCACGAGTCTCGGTCACCACCGTCGTGCTCGTCGTGCCGTCCGTGGACTCCGTCTCGGTCGTCGTCTCCACCTCGATCGTCGTCACAAGCGCGCCCGTGCTAGACTTCACCGTGCGCCGCGTGGTGCGGACCGTCTTAGTCACGATGCTGCCGTCGGCTTCTTCCGAGCGGAACACCTCCGTCTTCACCGACTCACCCGGAGCTGACCCAGCCTGCTCAGTCACACTCACTGCGGTAGCACCTGACGCAGATGTCGTCCTGGGGTTGCTTTCCTCCGTCTCTTCACGAGTCTCGGTCACCACCGTCGTGCTCGTCGTGCCGTCCGTGGACTCCGTCTCGGTCGTCGTCTCCACCTCGATCGTCGTCACAAGCGCGCCCGTGCTAGACTTCACCGTGCGCCGCGTGGTGCGGACCGTCTTAGTCACGATGCTGCCGTCGGCTTCTTCCGAGCGGAACACCTCCGTCTTCACCGACTCACCCGGAGCTGACCCAGCCTGCTCAGTCACACTCACTGCGGTAGCACCTGACGCAGATGTCGTCCTGGGGTTGCTTTCCTCCGTCTCTTCACGAGTCTCGGTCACCACCGTCGTGCTCGTCGTGCCGTCCGTGGACTCCGTCTCGGTCGTCGTCTCCACCTCGATCGTCGTCACAAGCGCGCCCGTGCTAGACTTCACCGTGCGCCGCGTGGTGCGGACCGTCTTAGTCACGATGCTGCCGTCGGCTTCTTCCGAGCGGAACACCTCCGTCTTCACCGACTCACCCGGAGCTGACCCAGCCTGCTCAGTCACACTCACTGCGGTAGCACCTGACGCAGATGTCGTCCTGGGGTTGCTTTCCTCCGTCTCCGTCTCTTCACGAGTCTCGGTCACCACCGTCGTGCTCGTCGTGCCGTCCGTGGACTCCGTCTCGGTCGTCGTCTCCACCTCGATCGTCGTCACAAGCGCGCCCGTGCTAGACTTCACCGTGCGCCGCGTGGTGCGGACCGTCTTAGTCACGATGCTGCCGTCGGCTTCTTCCGAGCGGAACACCTCCGTCTTCACCGACTCACCCGGAGCTGACCCAGCCTGCTCAGTCACACTCACTGCGGTAGCACCTGACGCAGATGTCGTCCTGGGGTTGCTTTCCTCCGTCTCTTCACGAGTCTCGGTCACCACCGTCGTGCTCGTCGTGCCGTCCGTGGACTCCGTCTCGGTCGTCGTCTCCACCTCGATCGTCGTCACAAGCGCGCCCGTGCTAGACTTCACCGTGCGCCGCGTGGTGCGGACCGTCTTAGTCACGATGCTGCCGTCGGCTTCTTCCGAGCGGAACACCTCCGTCTTCACCGACTCACCCGGAGCTGACCCAGCCTGCTCAGTCACACTCACTGCGGTAGCACCTGACGCAGATGTCGTCCTGGGGTTGCTTTCCTCCGTCTCCGTCTCTTCACGAGTCTCGGTCACCACCGTCGTGCTCGTCGTGCCGTCCGTGGACTCCGTCTCGGTCGTCGTCTCCACCTCGATCGTCGTCACAAGCGCGCCCGTGCTAGACTTCACCGTGCGCCGCGTGGTGCGGACCGTCTTAGTCACGATGCTGCCGTCGGCTTCTTCCGAGCGGAACACCTCCGTCTTCACCGACTCACCCGGAGCTGACCCAGCCTGCTCAGTCACACTCACTGCGGTAGCACCTGACGCAGATGTCGTCCTGGGGTTGCTTTCCTCCGTCTCTTCACGAGTCTCGGTCACCACCGTCGTGCTCGTCGTGCCGTCCGTGGACTCCGTCTCGGTCGTCGTCTCCACCTCGATCGTCGTCACAAGCGCGCCCGTGCTAGACTTCACCGTGCGCCGCGTGGTGCGGACCGTCTTAGTCACGATGCTGCCGTCGGCTTCTTCCGAGCGGAACACCTCCGTCTTCACCGACTCACCCGGAGCTGACCCAGCCTGCTCAGTCACACTCACTGCGGTAGCACCTGACGCAGATGTCGTCCTGGGGTTGCTTTCCTCCGTCTCCGTCTCTTCACGAGTCTCGGTCACCACCGTCGTGCTCGTCGTGCCGTCCGTGGACTCCGTCTCGGTCGTCGTCTCCACCTCGATCGTCGTCACAAGCGCGCCCGTGCTAGACTTCACCGTGCGCCGCGTGGTGCGGACCGTCTTAGTCACGATGCTGCCGTCGGCTTCTTCCGAGCGGAACACCTCCGTCTTCACCGACTCACCCGGAGCTGACCCAGCCTGCTCAGTCACACTCACTGCGGTAGCACCTGACGCAGATGTCGTCCTGGGGTTGCTTTCCTCCGTCTCCGTCTCTTCACGAGTCTCGGTCACCACCGTCGTGCTCGTCGTGCCGTCCGTGGACTCCGTCTCGGTCGTCGTCTCCACCTCGATCGTCGTCACAAGCGCGCCCGTGCTAGACTTCACCGTGCGCCGCGTGGTGCGGACCGTCTTAGTCACGATGCTGCCGTCGGCTTCTTCCGAGCGGAACACCTCCGTCTTCACCGACTCACCCGGAGCTGACCCAGCCTGCTCAGTCACACTCACTGCGGTAGCACCTGACGCAGATGTCGTCCTGGGGTTGCTTTCCTCCGTCTCCGTCTCTTCACGAGTCTCGGTCACCACCGTCGTGCTCGTCGTGCCGTCCGTGGACTCCGTCTCGGTCGTCGTCTCCACCTCGATCGTCGTCACAAGCGCGCCCGTGCTAGACTTCACCGTGCGCCGCGTGGTGCGGACCGTCTTAGTCACGATGCTGCCGTCGGCTTCTTCCGAGCGGAACACCTCCGTCTTCACCGACTCACCCGGAGCTGACCCAGCCTGCTCAGTCACACTCACTGCGGTAGCACCTGACGCAGATGTCGTCCTGGGGTTGCTTTCCTCCGTCTCCGTCTCTTCACGAGTCTCGGTCACCACCGTCGTGCTCGTCGTGCCGTCCGTGGACTCCGTCTCGGTCGTCGTCTCCACCTCGATCGTCGTCACAAGCGCGCCCGTGCTAGACTTCACCGTGCGCCGCGTGGTGCGGACCGTCTTAGTCACGATGCTGCCGTCGGCTTCTTCCGAGCGGAACACCTCCGTCTTCACCGACTCACCCGGAGCTGACCCAGCCTGCTCAGTCACACTCACTGCGGTAGCACCTGACGCAGATGTCGTCCTGGGGTTGCTTTCCTCCGTCTCTTCACGAGTCTCGGTCACCACCGTCGTGCTCGTCGTGCCGTCCGTGGACTCCGTCTCGGTCGTCGTCTCCACCTCGATCGTCGTCACAAGCGCGCCCGTGCTAGACTTCACCGTGCGCCGCGTGGTGCGGACCGTCTTAGTCACGATGCTGCCGTCGGCTTCTTCCGAGCGGAACACCTCCGTCTTCACCGACTCACCCGGAGCTGACCCAGCCTGCTCAGTCACACTCACTGCGGTAGCACCTGACGCAGATGTCGTCCTGGGGTTGCTTTCCTCCGTCTCCGTCTCTTCACGAGTCTCGGTCACCACCGTCGTGCTCGTCGTGCCGTCCGTGGACTCCGTCTCGGTCGTCGTCTCCACCTCGATCGTCGTCACAAGCGCGCCCGTGCTAGACTTCACCGTGCGCCGCGTGGTGCGGACCGTCTTAGTCACGATGCTGCCGTCGGCTTCTTCCGAGCGGAACACCTCCGTCTTCACCGACTCACCCGGAGCTGACCCAGCCTGCTCAGTCACACTCACTGCGGTAGCACCTGACGCAGATGTCGTCCTGGGGTTGCTTTCCTCCGTCTCCGTCTCTTCACGAGTCTCGGTCACCACCGTCGTGCTCGTCGTGCCGTCCGTGGACTCCGTCTCGGTCGTCGTCTCCACCTCGA
The DNA here is from genome assembly GCA_014706145.1 of Phytophthora sp. ST_20190627. NCBI lineage: Eukaryota > Oomycota > Peronosporomycetes > Peronosporales > Peronosporaceae > Phytophthora > Phytophthora sp. ST_20190627. The sequence goes on from JACBOU010000180.1 coordinate 698,511, forward strand.
TCGTCGTCACAAGCGCGCCCGTGCTAGACTTCACCGTGCGCCGCGTGGTGCGGACCGTCTTAGTCACGATGCTGCCGTCGGCTTCTTCCGAGCGGAACACCTCCGTCTTCACCGACTCACCCGGAGCTGACCCAGCCTGCTCAGTCACACTCACTGCGGTAGCACCTGACGCAGATGTCGTCCTGGGGTTGCTTTCCTCCGTCTCCGTCTCTTCACGAGTCTCGGTCACCACCGTCGTGCTCGTCGTGCCGTCCGTGGACTCCGTCTCGGTCGTCGTCTCCACCTCGATCGTCGTCACAAGCGCGCCCGTGCTAGACTTCACCGTGCGCCGCGTGGTGCGGACCGTCTTAGTCACGATGCTGCCGTCGGCTTCTTCCGAGCGGAACACCTCCGTCTTCACCGACTCACCCGGAGCTGACCCAGCCTGCTCAGTCACACTCACTGCGGTAGCACCTGACGCAGATGTCGTCCTGGGGTTGCTTTCCTCCGTCTCCGTCTCTTCACGAGTCTCGGTCACCACCGTCGTGCTCGTCGTGCCGTCCGTGGACTCCGTCTCGGTCGTCGTCTCCACCTCGATCGTCGTCACAAGCGCGCCCGTGCTAGACTTCACCGTGCGCCGCGTGGTGCGGACCGTCTTAGTCACGATGCTGCCGTCGGCTTCTTCCGAGCGGAACACCTCCGTCTTCACCGACTCACCCGGAGCTGACCCAGCCTGCTCAGTCACACTCACTGCGGTAGCACCTGACGCAGATGTCGTCCTGGGGTTGCTTTCCTCCGTCTCCGTCTCTTCACGAGTCTCGGTCACCACCGTCGTGCTCGTCGTGCCGTCCGTGGACTCCGTCTCGGTCGTCGTCTCCACCTCGATCGTCGTCACAAGCGCGCCCGTGCTAGACTTCACCGTGCGCCGCGTGGTGCGGACCGTCTTAGTCACGATGCTGCCGTCGGCTTCTTCCGAGCGGAACACCTCCGTCTTCACCGACTCACCCGGAGCTGACCCAGCCTGCTCAGTCACACTCACTGCGGTAGCACCTGACGCAGATGTCGTCCTGGGGTTGCTTTCCTCCGTCTCCGTCTCTTCACGAGTCTCGGTCACCACCGTCGTGCTCGTCGTGCCGTCCGTGGACTCCGTCTCGGTCGTCGTCTCCACCTCGATCGTCGTCACAAGCGCGCCCGTGCTAGACTTCACCGTGCGCCGCGTGGTGCGGACCGTCTTAGTCACGATGCTGCCGTCGGCTTCTTCCGAGCGGAACACCTCCGTCTTCACCGACTCACCCGGAGCTGACCCAGCCTGCTCAGTCACACTCACTGCGGTAGCACCTGACGCAGATGTCGTCCTGGGGTTGCTTTCCTCCGTCTCCGTCTCTTCACGAGTCTCGGTCACCACCGTCGTGCTCGTCGTGCCGTCCGTGGACTCCGTCTCGGTCGTCGTCTCCACCTCGATCGTCGTCACAAGCGCGCCCGTGCTAGACTTCACCGTGCGCCGCGTGGTGCGGACCGTCTTAGTCACGATGCTGCCGTCGGCTTCTTCCGAGCGGAACACCTCCGTCTTCACCGACTCACCCGGAGCTGACCCAGCCTGCTCAGTCACACTCACTGCGGTAGCACCTGACGCAGATGTCGTCCTGGGGTTGCTTTCCTCCGTCTCCGTCTCTTCACGAGTCTCGGTCACCACCGTCGTGCTCGTCGTGCCGTCCGTGGACTCCGTCTCGGTCGTCGTCTCCACCTCGATCGTCGTCACAAGCGCGCCCGTGCTAGACTTCACCGTGCGCCGCGTGGTGCGGACCGTCTTAGTCACGATGCTGCCGTCGGCTTCTTCCGAGCGGAACACCTCCGTCTTCACCGACTCACCCGGAGCTGACCCAGCCTGCTCAGTCACACTCACTGCGGTAGCACCTGACGCAGATGTCGTCCTGGGGTTGCTTTCCTCCGTCTCCGTCTCTTCACGAGTCTCGGTCACCACCGTCGTGCTCGTCGTGCCGTCCGTGGACTCCGTCTCGGTCGTCGTCTCCACCTCGATCGTCGTCACAAGCGCGCCCGTGCTAGACTTCACCGTGCGCCGCGTGGTGCGGACCGTCTTAGTCACGATGCTGCCGTCGGCTTCTTCCGAGCGGAACACCTCCGTCTTCACCGACTCACCCGGAGCTGACCCAGCCTGCTCAGTCACACTCACTGCGGTAGCACCTGACGCAGATGTCGTCCTGGGGTTGCTTTCCTCCGTCTCCGTCTCTTCACGAGTCTCGGTCACCACCGTCGTGCTCGTCGTGCCGTCCGTGGACTCCGTCTCGGTCGTCGTCTCCACCTCGATCGTCGTCACAAGCGCGCCCGTGCTAGACTTCACCGTGCGCCGCGTGGTGCGGACCGTCTTAGTCACGATGCTGCCGTCGGCTTCTTCCGAGCGGAACACCTCCGTCTTCACCGACTCACCCGGAGCTGACCCAGCCTGCTCAGTCACACTCACTGCGGTAGCACCTGACGCAGATGTCGTCCTGGGGTTGCTTTCCTCCGTCTCCGTCTCTTCACGAGTCTCGGTCACCACCGTCGTGCTCGTCGTGCCGTCCGTGGACTCCGTCTCGGTCGTCGTCTCCACCTCGATCGTCGTCACAAGCGCGCCCGTGCTAGACTTCACCGTGCGCCGCGTGGTGCGGACCGTCTTAGTCACGATGCTGCCGTCGGCTTCTTCCGAGCGGAACACCTCCGTCTTCACCGACTCACCCGGAGCTGACCCAGCCTGCTCAGTCACACTCACTGCGGTAGCACCTGACGCAGATGTCGTCCTGGGGTTGCTTTCCTCCGTCTCCGTCTCTTCACGAGTCTCGGTCACCACCGTCGTGCTCGTCGTGCCGTCCGTGGACTCCGTCTCGGTCGTCGTCTCCACCTCGATCGTCGTCACAAGCGCGCCCGTGCTAGACTTCACCGTGCGCCGCGTGGTGCGGACCGTCTTAGTCACGATGCTGCCGTCGGCTTCTTCCGAGCGGAACACCTCCGTCTTCACCGACTCACCCGGAGCTGACCCAGCCTGCTCAGTCACACTCACTGCGGTAGCACCTGACGCAGATGTCGTCCTGGGGTTGCTTTCCTCCGTCTCTTCACGAGTCTCGGTCACCACCGTCGTGCTCGTCGTGCCGTCCGTGGACTCCGTCTCGGTCGTCGTCTCCACCTCGATCGTCGTCACAAGCGCGCCCGTGCTAGACTTCACCGTGCGCCGCGTGGTGCGGACCGTCTTAGTCACGATGCTGCCGTCGGCTTCTTCCGAGCGGAACACCTCCGTCTTCACCGACTCACCCGGAGCTGACCCAGCCTGCTCAGTCACACTCACTGCGGTAGCACCTGACGCAGATGTCGTCCTGGGGTTGCTTTCCTCCGTCTCTTCACGAGTCTCGGTCACCACCGTCGTGCTCGTCGTGCCGTCCGTGGACTCCGTCTCGGTCGTCGTCTCCACCTCGATCGTCGTCACAAGCGCGCCCGTGCTAGACTTCACCGTGCGCCGCGTGGTGCGGACCGTCTTAGTCACGATGCTGCCGTCGGCTTCTTCCGAGCGGAACACCTCCGTCTTCACCGACTCACCCGGAGCTGACCCAGCCTGCTCAGTCACACTCACTGCGGTAGCACCTGACGCAGATGTCGTCCTGGGGTTGCTTTCCTCCGTCTCCGTCTCTTCACGAGTCTCGGTCACCACCGTCGTGCTCGTCGTGCCGTCCGTGGACTCCGTCTCGGTCGTCGTCTCCACCTCGATCGTCGTCACAAGCGCGCCCGTGCTAGACTTCACCGTGCGCCGCGTGGTGCGGACCGTCTTAGTCACGATGCTGCCGTCGGCTTCTTCCGAGCGGAACACCTCCGTCTTCACCGACTCACCCGGAGCTGACCCAGCCTGCTCAGTCACACTCACTGCGGTAGCACCTGACGCAGATGTCGTCCTGGGGTTGCTTTCCTCCGTCTCCGTCTCTTCACGAGTCTCGGTCACCACCGTCGTGCTCGTCGTGCCGTCCGTGGACTCCGTCTCGGTCGTCGTCTCCACCTCGATCGTCGTCACAAGCGCGCCCGTGCTAGACTTCACCGTGCGCCGCGTGGTGCGGACCGTCTTAGTCACGATGCTGCCGTCGGCTTCTTCCGAGCGGAACACCTCCGTCTTCACCGACTCACCCGGAGCTGACCCAGCCTGCTCAGTCACACTCACTGCGGTAGCACCTGACGCAGATGTCGTCCTGGGGTTGCTTTCCTCCGTCTCCGTCTCTTCACGAGTCTCGGTCACCACCGTCGTGCTCGTCGTGCCGTCCGTGGACTCCGTCTCGGTCGTCGTCTCCACCTCGATCGTCGTCACAAGCGCGCCCGTGCTAGACTTCACCGTGCGCCGCGTGGTGCGGACCGTCTTAGTCACGATGCTGCCGTCGGCTTCTTCCGAGCGGAACACCTCCGTCTTCACCGACTCACCCGGAGCTGACCCAGCCTGCTCAGTCACACTCACTGCGGTAGCACCTGACGCAGATGTCGTCCTGGGGTTGCTTTCCTCCGTCTCCGTCTCTTCACGAGTCTCGGTCACCACCGTCGTGCTCGTCGTGCCGTCCGTGGACTCCGTCTCGGTCGTCGTCTCCACCTCGATCGTCGTCACAAGCGCGCCCGTGCTAGACTTCACCGTGCGCCGCGTGGTGCGGACCGTCTTAGTCACGATGCTGCCGTCGGCTTCTTCCGAGCGGAACACCTCCGTCTTCACCGACTCACCCGGAGCTGACCCAGCCTGCTCAGTCACACTCACTGCGGTAGCACCTGACGCAGATGTCGTCCTGGGGTTGCTTTCCTCCGTCTCCGTCTCTTCACGAGTCTCGGTCACCACCGTCGTGCTCGTCGTGCCGTCCGTGGACTCCGTCTCGGTCGTCGTCTCCACCTCGATCGTCGTCACAAGCGCGCCCGTGCTAGACTTCACCGTGCGCCGCGTGGTGCGGACCGTCTTAGTCACGATGCTGCCGTCGGCTTCTTCCGAGCGGAACACCTCCGTCTTCACCGACTCACCCGGAGCTGACCCAGCCTGCTCAGTCACACTCACTGCGGTAGCACCTGACGCAGATGTCGTCCTGGGGTTGCTTTCCTCCGTCTCCGTCTCTTCACGAGTCTCGGTCACCACCGTCGTGCTCGTCGTGCCGTCCGTGGACTCCGTCTCGGTCGTCGTCTCCACCTCGATCGTCGTCACAAGCGCGCCCGTGCTAGACTTCACCGTGCGCCGCGTGGTGCGGACCGTCTTAGTCACGATGCTGCCGTCGGCTTCTTCCGAGCGGAACACCTCCGTCTTCACCGACTCACCCGGAGCTGACCCAGCCTGCTCAGTCACACTCACTGCGGTAGCACCTGACGCAGATGTCGTCCTGGGGTTGCTTTCCTCCGTCTCCGTCTCTCACCTCGTCGTGCTCGTCGTGCCGTCCGTGGACTCCGTCTCGGTCGTCGTCTCCACCTCGATCGTCGTCACAAGCGCGCCCGTGCTAGACTTCACCGTGCGCCGCGTGGTGCGGACCGTCTTAGTCACGATGCTGCCGTCGGCTTCTTCCGAGCGGAACACCTCCGTCTTCACCGACTCACCCGGAGCTGACCCAGCCTGCTCAGTCACACTCACTGCGGTAGCACCTGACGCAGATGTCGTCCTGGGGTTGCTTTCCTCCGTCTCCGTCTCTTCACGAGTCTCGGTCACCACCGTCGTGCTCGTCGTGCCGTCCGTGGACTCCGTCTCGGTCGTCGTCTCCACCTCGATCGTCGTCACAAGCGCGCCCGTGCTAGACTTCACCGTGCGCCGCGTGGTGCGGACCGTCTTAGTCACGATGCTGCCGTCGGCTTCTTCCGAGCGGAACACCTCCGTCTTCACCGACTCACCCGGAGCTGACCCAGCCTGCTCAGTCACACTCACTGCGGTAGCACCTGACGCAGATGTCGTCCTGGGGTTGCTTTCCTCCGTCTCCGTCTCTTCACGAGTCTCGGTCACCACCGTCGTGCTCGTCGTGCCGTCCGTGGACTCCGTCTCGGTCGTCGTCTCCACCTCGATCGTCGTCACAAGCGCGCCCGTGCTAGACTTCACCGTGCGCCGCGTGGTGCGGACCGTCTTAGTCACGATGCTGCCGTCGGCTTCTTCCGAGCGGAACACCTCCGTCTTCACCGACTCACCCGGAGCTGACCCAGCCTGCTCAGTCACACTCACTGCGGTAGCACCTGACGCAGATGTCGTCCTGGGGTTGCTTTCCTCCGTCTCCGTCTCTTCACGAGTCTCGGTCACCACCGTCGTGCTCGTCGTGCCGTCCGTGGACTCCGTCTCGGTCGTCGTCTCCACCTCGATCGTCGTCACAAGCGCGCCCGTGCTAGACTTCACCGTGCGCCGCGTGGTGCGGACCGTCTTAGTCACGATGCTGCCGTCGGCTTCTTCCGAGCGGAACACCTCCGTCTTCACCGACTCACCCGGAGCTGACCCAGCCTGCTCAGTCACACTCACTGCGGTAGCACCTGACGCAGATGTCGTCCTGGGGTTGCTTTCCTCCGTCTCCGTCTCTTCACGAGTCTCGGTCACCACCGTCGTGCTCGTCGTGCCGTCCGTGGACTCCGTCTCGGTCGTCGTCTCCACCTCGATCGTCGTCACAAGCGCGCCCGTGCTAGACTTCACCGTGCGCCGCGTGGTGCGGACCGTCTTAGTCACGATGCTGCCGTCGGCTTCTTCCGAGCGGAACACCTCCGTCTTCACCGACTCACCCGGAGCTGACCCAGCCTGCTCAGTCACACTCACTGCGGTAGCACCTGACGCAGATGTCGTCCTGGGGTTGCTTTCCTCCGTCTCCGTCTCTTCACGAGTCTCGGTCACCACCGTCGTGCTCGTCGTGCCGTCCGTGGACTCCGTCTCGGTCGTCGTCTCCACCTCGATCGTCGTCACAAGCGCGCCCGTGCTAGACTTCACCGTGCGCCGCGTGGTGCGGACCGTCTTAGTCACGATGCTGCCGTCGGCTTCTTCCGAGCGGAACACCTCCGTCTTCACCGACTCACCCGGAGCTGACCCAGCCTGCTCAGTCACACTCACTGCGGTAGCACCTGACGCAGATGTCGTCCTGGGGTTGCTTTCCTCCGTCTCTTCACGAGTCTCGGTCACCACCGTCGTGCTCGTCGTGCCGTCCGTGGACTCCGTCTCGGTCGTCGTCTCCACCTCGATCGTCGTCACAAGCGCGCCCGTGCTAGACTTCACCGTGCGCCGCGTGGTGCGGACCGTCTTAGTCACGATGCTGCCGTCGGCTTCTTCCGAGCGGAACACCTCCGTCTTCACCGACTCACCCGGAGCTGACCCAGCCTGCTCAGTCACACTCACTGCGGTAGCACCTGACGCAGATGTCGTCCTGGGGTTGCTTTCCTCCGTCTCTTCACGAGTCTCGGTCACCACCGTCGTGCTCGTCGTGCCGTCCGTGGACTCCGTCTCGGTCGTCGTCTCCACCTCGATCGTCGTCACAAGCGCGCCCGTGCTAGACTTCACCGTGCGCCGCGTGGTGCGGACCGTCTTAGTCACGATGCTGCCGTCGGCTTCTTCCGAGCGGAACACCTCCGTCTTCACCGACTCACCCGGAGCTGACCCAGCCTGCTCAGTCACACTCACTGCGGTAGCACCTGACGCAGATGTCGTCCTGGGGTTGCTTTCCTCCGTCTCTTCACGAGTCTCGGTCACCACCGTCGTGCTCGTCGTGCCGTCCGTGGACTCCGTCTCGGTCGTCGTCTCCACCTCGATCGTCGTCACAAGCGCGCCCGTGCTAGACTTCACCGTGCGCCGCGTGGTGCGGACCGTCTTAGTCACGATGCTGCCGTCGGCTTCTTCCGAGCGGAACACCTCCGTCTTCACCGACTCACCCGGAGCTGACCCAGCCTGCTCAGTCACACTCACTGCGGTAGCACCTGACGCAGATGTCGTCCTGGGGTTGCTTTCCTCCGTCTCCGTCTCTTCACGAGTCTCGGTCACCACCGTCGTGCTCGTCGTGCCGTCCGTGGACTCCGTCTCGGTCGTCGTCTCCACCTCGATCGTCGTCACAAGCGCGCCCGTGCTAGACTTCACCGTGCGCCGCGTGGTGCGGACCGTCTTAGTCACGATGCTGCCGTCGGCTTCTTCCGAGCGGAACACCTCCGTCTTCACCGACTCACCCGGAGCTGACCCAGCCTGCTCAGTCACACTCACTGCGGTAGCACCTGACGCAGATGTCGTCCTGGGGTTGCTTTCCTCCGTCTCTTCACGAGTCTCGGTCACCACCGTCGTGCTCGTCGTGCCGTCCGTGGACTCCGTCTCGGTCGTCGTCTCCACCTCGATCGTCGTCACAAGCGCGCCCGTGCTAGACTTCACCGTGCGCCGCGTGGTGCGGACCGTCTTAGTCACGATGCTGCCGTCGGCTTCTTCCGAGCGGAACACCTCCGTCTTCACCGACTCACCCGGAGCTGACCCAGCCTGCTCAGTCACACTCACTGCGGTAGCACCTGACGCAGATGTCGTCCTGGGGTTGCTTTCCTCCGTCTCCGTCTCTTCACGAGTCTCGGTCACCACCGTCGTGCTCGTCGTGCCGTCCGTGGACTCCGTCTCGGTCGTCGTCTCCACCTCGATCGTCGTCACAAGCGCGCCCGTGCTAGACTTCACCGTGCGCCGCGTGGTGCGGACCGTCTTAGTCACGATGCTGCCGTCGGCTTCTTCCGAGCGGAACACCTCCGTCTTCACCGACTCACCCGGAGCTGACCCAGCCTGCTCAGTCACACTCACTGCGGTAGCACCTGACGCAGATGTCGTCCTGGGGTTGCTTTCCTCCGTCTCTTCACGAGTCTCGGTCACCACCGTCGTGCTCGTCGTGCCGTCCGTGGACTCCGTCTCGGTCGTCGTCTCCACCTCGATCGTCGTCACAAGCGCGCCCGTGCTAGACTTCACCGTGCGCCGCGTGGTGCGGACCGTCTTAGTCACGATGCTGCCGTCGGCTTCTTCCGAGCGGAACACCTCCGTCTTCACCGACTCACCCGGAGCTGACCCAGCCTGCTCAGTCACACTCACTGCGGTAGCACCTGACGCAGATGTCGTCCTGGGGTTGCTTTCCTCCGTCTCCGTCTCTTCACGAGTCTCGGTCACCACCGTCGTGCTCGTCGTGCCGTCCGTGGACTCCGTCTCGGTCGTCGTCTCCACCTCGATCGTCGTCACAAGCGCGCCCGTGCTAGACTTCACCGTGCGCCGCGTGGTGCGGACCGTCTTAGTCACGATGCTGCCGTCGGCTTCTTCCGAGCGGAACACCTCCGTCTTCACCGACTCACCCGGAGCTGACCCAGCCTGCTCAGTCACACTCACTGCGGTAGCACCTGACGCAGATGTCGTCCTGGGGTTGCTTTCCTCCGTCTCCGTCTCTTCACGAGTCTCGGTCACCACCGTCGTGCTCGTCGTGCCGTCCGTGGACTCCGTCTCGGTCGTCGTCTCCACCTCGATCGTCGTCACAAGCGCGCCCGTGCTAGACTTCACCGTGCGCCGCGTGGTGCGGACCGTCTTAGTCACGATGCTGCCGTCGGCTTCTTCCGAGCGGAACACCTCCGTCTTCACCGACTCACCCGGAGCTGACCCAGCCTGCTCAGTCACACTCACTGCGGTAGCACCTGACGCAGATGTCGTCCTGGGGTTGCTTTCCTCCGTCTCCGTCTCTTCACGAGTCTCGGTCACCACCGTCGTGCTCGTCGTGCCGTCCGTGGACTCCGTCTCGGTCGTCGTCTCCACCTCGATCGTCGTCACAAGCGCGCCCGTGCTAGACTTCACCGTGCGCCGCGTGGTGCGGACCGTCTTAGTCACGATGCTGCCGTCGGCTTCTTCCGAGCGGAACACCTCCGTCTTCACCGACTCACCCGGAGCTGACCCAGCCTGCTCAGTCACACTCACTGCGGTAGCACCTGACGCAGATGTCGTCCTGGGGTTGCTTTCCTCCGTCTCCGTCTCTTCACGAGTCTCGGTCACCACCGTCGTGCTCGTCGTGCCGTCCGTGGACTCCGTCTCGGTCGTCGTCTCCACCTCGATCGTCGTCACAAGCGCGCCCGTGCTAGACTTCACCGTGCGCCGCGTGGTGCGGACCGTCTTAGTCACGATGCTGCCGTCGGCTTCTTCCGAGCGGAACACCTCCGTCTTCACCGACTCACCCGGAGCTGACCCAGCCTGCTCAGTCACACTCACTGCGGTAGCACCTGACGCAGATGTCGTCCTGGGGTTGCTTTCCTCCGTCTCCGTCTCTTCACGAGTCTCGGTCACCACCGTCGTGCTCGTCGTGCCGTCCGTGGACTCCGTCTCGGTCGTCGTCTCCACCTCGATCGTCGTCACAAGCGCGCCCGTGCTAGACTTCACCGTGCGCCGCGTGGTGCGGACCGTCTTAGTCACGATGCTGCCGTCGGCTTCTTCCGAGCGGAACACCTCCGTCTTCACCGACTCACCCGGAGCTGACCCAGCCTGCTCAGTCACACTCACTGCGGTAGCACCTGACGCAGATGTCGTCCTGGGGTTGCTTTCCTCCGTCTCCGTCTCTTCACGAGTCTCGGTCACCACCGTCGTGCTCGTCGTGCCGTCCGTGGACTCCGTCTCGGTCGTCGTCTCCACCTCGATCGTCGTCACAAGCGCGCCCGTGCTAGACTTCACCGTGCGCCGCGTGGTGCGGACCGTCTTAGTCACGATGCTGCCGTCGGCTTCTTCCGAGCGGAACACCTCCGTCTTCACCGACTCACCCGGAGCTGACCCAGCCTGCTCAGTCACACTCACTGCGGTAGCACCTGACGCAGATGTCGTCCTGGGGTTGCTTTCCTCCGTCTCTTCACGAGTCTCGGTCACCACCGTCGTGCTCGTCGTGCCGTCCGTGGACTCCGTCTCGGTCGTCGTCTCCACCTCGATCGTCGTCACAAGCGCGCCCGTGCTAGACTTCACCGTGCGCCGCGTGGTGCGGACCGTCTTAGTCACGATGCTGCCGTCGGCTTCTTCCGAGCGGAACACCTCCGTCTTCACCGACTCACCCGGAGCTGACCCAGCCTGCTCAGTCACACTCACTGCGGTAGCACCTGACGCAGATGTCGTCCTGGGGTTGCTTTCCTCCGTCTCCGTCTCTTCACGAGTCTCGGTCACCACCGTCGTGCTCGTCGTGCCGTCCGTGGACTCCGTCTCGGTCGTCGTCTCCACCTCGATCGTCGTCACAAGCGCGCCCGTGCTAGACTTCACCGTGCGCCGCGTGGTGCGGACCGTCTTAGTCACGATGCTGCCGTCGGCTTCTTCCGAGCGGAACACCTCCGTCTTCACCGACTCACCCGGAGCTGACCCAGCCTGCTCAGTCACACTCACTGCGGTAGCACCTGACGCAGATGTCGTCCTGGGGTTGCTTTCCTCCGTCTCCGTCTTCACGAGTCTCGGTCACCACCGTCGTGCTCGTCGTGCCGTCCGTGGACTCCGTCTCGGTCGTCGTCTCCACCTCGATCGTCGTCACAAGCGCGCCCGTGCTAGACTTCACCGTGCGCCGCGTGGTGCGGACCGTCTTAGTCACGATGCTGCCGTCGGCTTCTTCCGAGCGGAACACCTCCGTCTTCACCGACTCACCCGGAGCTGACCCAGCCTGCTCAGTCACACTCACTGCGGTAGCACCTGACGCAGATGTCGTCCTGGGGTTGCTTTCTCCGTCTCCGTCTCTTCACGAGTCTCGGTCACCACCGTCGTGCTCGTCGTGCCGTCCGTGGACTCCGTCTCGGTCGTCGTCTCCACCTCGATCGTCGTCACAAGCGCGCCCGTGCTAGACTTCACCGTGCGCCGCGTGGTGCGGACCGTCTTAGTCACGATGCTGCCGTCGGCTTCTTCCGAGCGGAACACCTCCGTCTTCACCGACTCACCCGGAGCTGACCCAGCCTGCTCAGTCACACTCACTGCGGTAGCACCTGACGCAGATGTCGTCCTGGGGTTGCTTTCCTCCGTCTCTTCACGAGTCTCGGTCACCACCGTCGTGCTCGTCGTGCCGTCCGTGGACTCCGTCTCGGTCGTCGTCTCCACCTCGATCGTCGTCACAAGCGCGCCCGTGCTAGACTTCACCGTGCGCCGCGTGGTGCGGACCGTCTTAGTCACGATGCTGCCGTCGGCTTCTTCCGAGCGGAACACCTCCGTCTTCACCGACTCACCCGGAGCTGACCCAGCCTGCTCAGTCACACTCACTGCGGTAGCACCTGACGCAGATGTCGTCCTGGGGTTGCTTTCCTCCGTCTCCGTCTCTTCACGAGTCTCGGTCACCACCGTCGTGCTCGTCGTGCCGTCCGTGGACTCCGTCTCGGTCGTCGTCTCCACCTCGATCGTCGTCACAAGCGCGCCGTGCTAGACTTCACCGTGCGCCGCGTGGTGCGGACCGTCTTAGTCACGATGCTGTCGGCTTCTTCCGAGCGGAACACCTCCGTCTTCACCGACTCACCCGGAGCTGACCCAGCCTGCTCAGTCACACTCACTGCGGTAGCACCTGACGCAGATGTCGTCCTGGGGTTGCTTTCCTCCGTCTCTTCACGAGTCTCGGTCACCACCGTCGTGCTCGTCGTGCCGTCCGTGGACTCCGTCTCGGTCGTCGTCTCCACCTCGATCGTCGTCACAAGCGCGCCCGTGCTAGACTTCACCGTGCGCCGCGTGGTGCGGACCGTCTTAGTCACGATGCTGCCGTCGGCTTCTTCCGAGCGGAACACCTCCGTCTTCACCGACTCACCCGGAGCTGACCCAGCCTGCTCAGTCACACTCACTGCGGTAGCACCTGACGCAGATGTCGTCCTGGGGTTGCTTTCCTCCGTCTCTTCACGAGTCTCGGTCACCACCGTCGTGCTCGTCGTGCCGTCCGTGGACTCCGTCTCGGTCGTCGTCTCCACCTCGATCGTCGTCACAAGCGCGCCCGTGCTAGACTTCACCGTGCGCCGCGTGGTGCGGACCGTCTTAGTCACGATGCTGCCGTCGGCTTCTTCCGAGCGGAACACCTCCGTCTTCACCGACTCACCCGGAGCTGACCCAGCCTGCTCAGTCACACTCACTGCGGTAGCACCTGACGCAGATGTCGTCCTGGGGTTGCTTTCCTCCGTCTCCGTCTCTTCACGAGTCTCGGTCACCACCGTCGTGCTCGTCGTGCCGTCCGTGGACTCCGTCTCGGTCGTCGTCTCCACCTCGATCGTCGTCACAAGCGCGCCCGTGCTAGACTTCACCGTGCGCCGCGTGGTGCGGACCGTCTTAGTCACGATGCTGCCGTCGGCTTCTTCCGAGCGGAACACCTCCGTCTTCACCGACTCACCCGGAGCTGACCCAGCCTGCTCAGTCACACTCACTGCGGTAGCACCTGACGCAGATGTCGTCCTGGGGTTGCTTTCCTCCGTCTCCGTCTCTTCACGAGTCTCGGTCACCACCGTCGTGCTCGTCGTGCCGTCCGTGGACTCCGTCTCGGTCGTCGTCTCCACCTCGATCGTCGTCACAAGCGCGCCCGTGCTAGACTTCACCGTGCGCCGCGTGGTGCGGACCGTCTTAGTCACGATGCTGCCGTCGGCTTCTTCCGAGCGGAACACCTCCGTCTTCACCGACTCACCCGGAGCTGACCCAGCCTGCTCAGTCACACTCACTGCGGTAGCACCTGACGCAGATGTCGTCCTGGGGTTGCTTTCCTCCGTCTCTTCACGAGTCTCGGTCACCACCGTCGTGCTCGTCGTGCCGTCCGTGGACTCCGTCTCGGTCGTCGTCTCCACCTCGATCGTCGTCACAAGCGCGCCCGTGCTAGACTTCACCGTGCGCCGCGTGGTGCGGACCGTCTTAGTCACGATGCTGCCGTCGGCTTCTTCCGAGCGGAACACCTCCGTCTTCACCGACTCACCCGGAGCTGACCCAGCCTGCTCAGTCACACTCACTGCGGTAGCACCTGACGCAGATGTCGTCCTGGGGTTGCTTTCCTCCGTCTCCGTCTCTTCACGAGTCTCGGTCACCACCGTCGTGCTCGTCGTGCCGTCCGTGGACTCCGTCTCGGTCGTCGTCTCCACCTCGATCGTCGTCACAAGCGCGCCCGTGCTAGACTTCACCGTGCGCCGCGTGGTGCGGACCGTCTTAGTCACGATGCTGCCGTCGGCTTCTTCCGAGCGGAACACCTCCGTCTTCACCGACTCACCCGGAGCTGACCCAGCCTGCTCAGTCACACTCACTGCGGTAGCACCTGACGCAGATGTCGTCCTGGGGTTGCTTTCTCCGTCTCTTCACGAGTCTCGGTCACCACCGTCGTGCTCGTCGTGCCGTCCGTGGACTCCGTCTCGGTCGTCGTCTCCACCTCGATCGTCGTCACAAGCGCGCCCGTGCTAGACTTCACCGTGCGCCGCGTGGTGCGGACCGTCTTAGTCACGATGCTGCCGTCGGCTTCTTCCGAGCGGAACACCTCCGTCTTCACCGACTCACCCGGAGCTGACCCAGCCTGCTCAGTCACACTCACTGCGGTAGCACCTGACGCAGATGTCGTCCTGGGGTTGCTTTCCTCCGTCTCTTCACGAGTCTCGGTCACCACCGTCGTGCTCGTCGTGCCGTCCGTGGACTCCGTCTCGGTCGTCGTCTCCACCTCGATCGTCGTCACAAGCGCGCCCGTGCTAGACTTCACCGTGCGCCGCGTGGTGCGGACCGTCTTAGTCACGATGCTGCCGTCGGCTTCTTCCGAGCGGAACACCTCCGTCTTCACCGACTCACCCGGAGCTGACCCAGCCTGCTCAGTCACACTCACTGCGGTAGCACCTGACGCAGATGTCGTCCTGGGGTTGCTTCCTCCGTCTCTTCACGAGTCTCGGTCACCACCGTCGTGCTCGTCGTGCCGTCCGTGGACTCCGTCTCGGTCGTCGTCTCCACCTCGATCGTCGTCACAAGCGCGCCCGTGCTAGACTTCACCGTGCGCCGCGTGGTGCGGACCGTCTTAGTCACGATGCTGCCGTCGGCTTCTTCCGAGCGGAACACCTCCGTCTTCACCGACTCACCCGGAGCTGACCCAGCCTGCTCAGTCACACTCACTGCGGTAGCACCTGACGCAGATGTCGTCCTGGGGTTGCTTTCCTCCGTCTCTTCACGAGTCTCGGTCACCACCGTCGTGCTCGTCGTGCCGTCCGTGGACTCCGTCTCGGTCGTCGTCTCCACCTCGATCGTCGTCACAAGCGCGCCCGTGCTAGACTTCACCGTGCGCCGCGTGGTGCGGACCGTCTTAGTCACGATGCTGCCGTCGGCTTCTTCCGAGCGGAACACCTCCGTCTTCACCGACTCACCCGGAGCTGACCCAGCCTGCTCAGTCACACTCACTGCGGTAGCACCTGACGCAGATGTCGTCCTGGGGTTGCTTTCCTCCGTCTCCGTCTCTTCACGAGTCTCGGTCACCACCGTCGTGCTCGTCGTGCCGTCCGTGGACTCCGTCTCGGTCGTCGTCTCCACCTCGATCGTCGTCACAAGCGCGCCCGTGCTAGACTTCACCGTGCGCCGCGTGGTGCGGACCGTCTTAGTCACGATGCTGCCGTCGGCTTCTTCCGAGCGGAACACCTCCGTCTTCACCGACTCACCCGGAGCTGACCCAGCCTGCTCAGTCACACTCACTGCGGTAGCACCTGACGCAGATGTCGTCCTGGGGTTGCTTTCCTCCGTCTCCGTCTCTTCACGAGTCTCGGTCACCACCGTCGTGCTCGTCGTGCCGTCCGTGGACTCCGTCTCGGTCGTCGTCTCCACCTCGATCGTCGTCACAAGCGCGCCCGTGCTAGACTTCACCGTGCGCCGCGTGGTGCGGACCGTCTTAGTCACGATGCTGCCGTCGGCTTCTTCCGAGCGGAACACCTCCGTCTTCACCGACTCACCCGGAGCTGACCCAGCCTGCTCAGTCACACTCACTGCGGTAGCACCTGACGCAGATGTCGTCCTGGGGTTGCTTTCCTCCGTCTCCGTCTCTTCACGAGTCTCGGTCACCACCGTCGTGCTCGTCGTGCCGTCCGTGGACTCCGTCTCGGTCGTCGTCTCCACCTCGATCGTCGTCACAAGCGCGCCCGTGCTAGACTTCACCGTGCGCCGCGTGGTGCGGACCGTCTTAGTCACGATGCTGCCGTCGGCTTCTTCCGAGCGGAACACCTCCGTCTTCACCGACTCACCCGGAGCTGACCCAGCCTGCTCAGTCACACTCACTGCGGTAGCACCTGACGCAGATGTCGTCCTGGGGTTGCTTTCTCCGTCTCTTCACGAGTCTCGGTCACCACCGTCGTGCTCGTCGTGCCGTCCGTGGACTCCGTCTCGGTCGTCGTCTCCACCTCGATCGTCGTCACAAGCGCGCCCGTGCTAGACTTCACCGTGCGCCGCGTGGTGCGGACCGTCTTAGTCACGATGCTGCCGTCGGCTTCTTCCGAGCGGAACACCTCCGTCTTCACCGACTCACCCGGAGCTGACCCAGCCTGCTCAGTCACACTCACTGCGGTAGCACCTGACGCAGATGTCGTCCTGGGGTTGCTTTCCTCCGTCTCTTCACGAGTCTCGGTCACCACCGTCGTGCTCGTCGTGCCGTCCGTGGACTCCGTCTCGGTCGTCGTCTCCACCTCGATCGTCGTCACAAGCGCGCCCGTGCTAGACTTCACCGTGCGCCGCGTGGTGCGGACCGTCTTAGTCACGATGCTGCCGTCGGCTTCTTCCGAGCGGAACACCTCCGTCTTCACCGACTCACCCGGAGCTGACCCAGCCTGCTCAGTCACACTCACTGCGGTAGCACCTGACGCAGATGTCGTCCTGGGGTTGCTTTCTCCGTCTCTTCACGAGTCTCGGTCACCACCGTCGTGCTCGTCGTGCCGTCCGTGGACTCCGTCTCGGTCGTCGTCTCCACCTCGATCGTCGTCACAAGCGCGCCCGTGCTAGACTTCACCGTGCGCCGCGTGGTGCGGACCGTCTTAGTCACGATGCTGCCGTCGGCTTCTTCCGAGCGGAACACCTCCGTCTTCACCGACTCACCCGGAGCTGACCCAGCCTGCTCAGTCACACTCACTGCGGTAGCACCTGACGCAGATGTCGTCCTGGGGTTGCTTTCCTCCGTCTCTTCACGAGTCTCGGTCACCACCGTCGTGCTCGTCGTGCCGTCCGTGGACTCCGTCTCGGTCGTCGTCTCCACCTCGATCGTCGTCACAAGCGCGCCCGTGCTAGACTTCACCGTGCGCCGCGTGGTGCGGACCGTCTTAGTCACGATGCTGCCGTCGGCTTCTTCCGAGCGGAACACCTCCGTCTTCACCGACTCACCCGGAGCTGACCCAGCCTGCTCAGTCACACTCACTGCGGTAGCACCTGACGCAGATGTCGTCCTGGGGTTGCTTTCCTCCGTCTCTTCACGAGTCTCGGTCACCACCGTCGTGCTCGTCGTGCCGTCCGTGGACTCCGTCTCGGTCGTCGTCTCCACCTCGATCGTCGTCACAAGCGCGCCCGTGCTAGACTTCACCGTGCGCCGCGTGGTGCGGACCGTCTTAGTCACGATGCTGCCGTCGGCTTCTTCCGAGCGGAACACCTCCGTCTTCACCGACTCACCCGGAGCTGACCCAGCCTGCTCAGTCACACTCACTGCGGTAGCACCTGACGCAGATGTCGTCCTGGGGTTGCTTTCCTCCGTCTCTTCACGAGTCTCGGTCACCACCGTCGTGCTCGTCGTGCCGTCCGTGGACTCCGTCTCGGTCGTCGTCTCCACCTCGATCGTCGTCACAAGCGCGCCCGTGCTAGACTTCACCGTGCGCCGCGTGGTGCGGACCGTCTTAGTCACGATGCTGCCGTCGGCTTCTTCCGAGCGGAACACCTCCGTCTTCACCGACTCACCCGGAGCTGACCCAGCCTGCTCAGTCACACTCACTGCGGTAGCACCTGACGCAGATGTCGTCCTGGGGTTGCTTTCTCCGTCTCTTCACGAGTCTCGGTCACCACCGTCGTGCTCGTCGTGCCGTCCGTGGACTCCGTCTCGGTCGTCGTCTCCACCTCGATCGTCGTCACAAGCGCGCCCGTGCTAGACTTCACCGTGCGCCGCGTGGTGCGGACCGTCTTAGTCACGATGCTGCCGTCGGCTTCTTCCGAGCGGAACACCTCCGTCTTCACCGACTCACCCGGAGCTGACCCAGCCTGCTCAGTCACACTCACTGCGGTAGCACCTGACGCAGATGTCGTCCTGGGGTTGCTTTCCTCCGTCTCTTCACGAGTCTCGGTCACCACCGTCGTGCTCGTCGTGCCGTCCGTGGACTCCGTCTCGGTCGTCGTCTCCACCTCGATCGTCGTCACAAGCGCGCCCGTGCTAGACTTCACCGTGCGCCGCGTGGTGCGGACCGTCTTAGTCACGATGCTGCCGTCGGCTTCTTCCGAGCGGAACACCTCCGTCTTCACCGACTCACCCGGAGCTGACCCAGCCTGCTCAGTCACACTCACTGCGGTAGCACCTGACGCAGATGTCGTCCTGGGGTTGCTTTCCTCCGTCTCCGTCTCTTCACGAGTCTCGGTCACCACCGTCGTGCTCGTCGTGCCGTCCGTGGACTCCGTCTCGGTCGTCGTCTCCACCTCGATCGTCGTCACAAGCGCGCCCGTGCTAGACTTCACCGTGCGCCGCGTGGTGCGGACCGTCTTAGTCACGATGCTGCCGTCGGCTTCTTCCGAGCGGAACACCTCCGTCTTCACCGACTCACCCGGAGCTGACCCAGCCTGCTCAGTCACACTCACTGCGGTAGCACCTGACACAGCAGCTGTCATGTAAATCGTTGCATCCTCGGTCTCCTCGATGGAAGTCGCGGACGTAGCCTCTGATGTCTCCGTCGTGTACGTCGTCTCCGTGGTCTTGGTCGTCTCCTGCGTGGAGGATGGCTCCTCAGACACCACCTCTGACGTCTCTGTCGTGTACGCCGTGGTCTCCTCGGTCTCCTCGATGGAAGGTGTCGACGTCACCTCTGACGTCTCCCTCTTGTACGCCGTGGTCTCATCGGTCTCCTCGATGGAAGGTGTCGACATCACCTCCATCGTGTACGTCGTGGTCTCCCCGATGGAAGGTGTCGACGTCACCTCTGACGTCTCTGTCATGTACGTCGTGGTCTCCTCGGTCTCCTCGATGGAAGGTGTCGACATCACCTCCATCGTGTACGTCGTGGTCTCCCCGATGGAAGGTGTCGACGTCACCTCTGACGTCTCCGTCGTGTACGCCGTGGTCTCATCGGTCTCCTCGATGGAAGGTGTCGACATCACCTCCATCGTGTACGTCGTGGTCTCCTCGATGGAAGGTGTCGACGTCACCTCTGACGTCTCTGTCGTGTACGTCGTGATCTCCTCGGTCTCCTCGGTCTCCTTGATGGAAGGTGTCGACATCACCTCCATCGTGTACGTCGTGGTCTCCCCGATGGAAGGTGTCGACGTCACCTCTGACGTCTCTGTCGTGTACGTCGTGATCTCCTCGGTCTCCTCGGTCTCCTTGATGGAAGGTGTCGACATCACCTCCATCGTGTACGTCGTGGTCTCCCCGATGGAAGGTGTCGACGTCACCTCTGACGTCTCCTCGTGTACGTCGTGGTCTCCTCGGTCTCCTCGGTCTCCTTGGTGGAAGGTGTCGACATCACCTCCATCGTGTACGTCGTGGTCTCCCGATGGAAGGTGTCGACGTCACCTCTGACGTCTCTGTCGTGTACGTCGTGATCTCCTCGGTCTCCTCGGTCTCCTCGATGGAAGGTGTCGACATCACCTCCATCGTGTACGTCGTGGTCTCCCCGATGGAAGGTGTCGACGTCACCTCTGACGTCTCTGTCATGTACGTCGTGGTCTCCTCGGTCTCCTCGATGGAAGGTGTCGACATCACCTCCATCGTGTACGTCGTGGTCTCCCCGATGGAAGGTGTCGACGTCACCTCTGACGTCTCCGTCGTGTACGCCGTGGTCTCATCGGTCTCCTCGATGGAAGGTGTCGACATCACCTCCATCGTGTACGTCGTGGTCTCCTCGATGGAAGGTGTCGACGTCACCTCTGACGTCTCTGTCGTGTACGTCGTGATCTCCTCGGTCTCCTCGGTCTCCTTGATGGAAGGTGTCGACATCACCTCCATCGTGTACGTCGTGGTCTCCCCGATGGAAGGTGTCGACGTCACCTCTGACGTCTCTGTCGTGTACGTCGTGATCTCCTCGGTCTCCTCGGTCTCCTTGATGGAAGGTGTCGACATCACCTCCATCGTGTACGTCGTGGTCTCCCCGATGGAAGGTGTCGACGTCACCTCTGACGTCTCCCTCGTGTACGTCGTGGTCTCCTCGGTCTCCTCGGTCTCCTTGGTGGAAGGTGTCGACATCACCTCCATCGTGTACGTCGTGGTCTCCCCGATGGAAGGTGTCGACGTCACCTCTGACGTCTCTGTCGTGTACGTCGTGATCTCCTCGGTCTCCTCGGTCTCCTTGATGGAAGGTGTCGACATCACCTCCATCGTGTACGTCGTGGTCTCCTCGATGGAAGGTGTCGACGTCACCTCTGACGTCTCCCTCGTGTACGCCGTGGTCTCCTCGGTCTCCTCGGTCTCCTCGATGGAAGGTGTCGACGTCACCACTGACGTGTCTGTCGTGGTCTCCTCGGTCTCCTCGGTCTCCTCGGTCTCCTCGATGGAAGGTGTCGACATCACCTCCATCGTGTACGTCGTGGTCTCCCCGATGGAAGGTGTCGACGTCACCTCTGACGTCTCTGTCGTGTACGTCGTGGTCTCATCGGTCTCCTCGGTCTCCTCGATGGAAGGTGTCGACATCACCTCCATCGTGTACGTCGTGGTCTCCCCGATGGAAGGTGTCGACGTCACCTCTGACGTCTCTGTCGTGTACGTCGTGATCTCCTCGGTCTCCTCGGTCTCCTTGATGGAAGGTGTCGACATCACCTCCATCGTGTACGTCGTGGTCTCCCCGATGGAAGGTGTCGACGTCACCTCTGACGTCTCCCTCGTGTACGTCGTGGTCTCCTCGGTCTCCTCGGTCTCCTTGGTGGAAGGTGTCGACATCACCTCCATCGTGTACGTCGTGGTCTCCCGATGGAAGGTGTCGACGTCACCTCTGACGTCTCTGTCGTGTACGTCGTGATCTCCTCGGTCTCCTCGGTCTCCTTGATGGAAGGTGTCGACATCACCTCCATCGTGTACGTCGTGGTCTCCTCGATGGAAGGTGTCGACGTCACCTCTGACGTCTCCCTCGTGTACGCCGTGGTCTCCTCGGTCTCCTCGGTCTCCTCGATGGAAGGTGTCGACGTCACCACTGACGTGTCTGTCGTGGTCTCCTCGGTCTCCTCGGTCTCCTCGGTCTCCTCGATGGAAGGTGTCGACATCACCTCCATCGTGTACGTCGTGGTCTCCCCGATGGAAGGTGTCGACGTCACCTCTGACGTCTCTGTCGTGTACGTCGTGGTCTCATCGGTCTCCTCGGTCTCCTCGATGGAAGGTGTCGACATCACCTCCATCGTGTACGTCGTGGTCTCCCCGATGGAAGGTGTCGACGTCACCTCTGACGTCTCTGTCGTGTACGTCGTGATCTCCTCGGTCTCCTCGGTCTCCTTGATGGAAGGTGTCGACATCACCTCCATCGTGTACGTCGTGGTCTCATCGGTCTCCTCGATGGAAGGTGTCGACGTCACCTCTGACGTCTCCCTCGTGTACGTCGTGGTCTCCTCGGTCTCCTCGGTCTCCTTGGTGGAAGGTGTCGACATTACCTCCATCGTGTACGTCGTGGTCTCCCCGATGGAAGGTGTCGACGTCACCTCTGACGTCTCTGTCGTGTACGTCGTGATCTCCTCGGTCTCCTCGGTCTCCTTGATGGAAGGTGTCGACATTACCTCCATCGTGTACGTCGTGGTCTCCCCGATGGAAGGTGTCGACGTCACCTCTGACGTCTCTGTCGTGTACGTCGTGATCTCCTCGGTCTCCTCGGTCTCCTTGATGGAAGGTGTCGACATCACCTCCATCGTGTACGTCGTGGTCTCCTCGATGGAAGGTGTCGACGTCACCTCTGACGTCTCCCTCGTGTACGCCGTGGTCTCCTCGGTCTCCTCGGTCTCCTCGATGGAAGGTGTCGACGTCACCACTGACGTGTCTGTCGTGGTCTCCTCGGTCTCCTCGGTCTCCTCGGTCTCCTCGATGGAAGGTGTCGACATCACCTCCATCGTGTACGTCGTGGTCTCCCCGATGGAAGGTGTCGACGTCACCTCTGACGTCTCTGTCGTGTACGCCGTGGTCTCCTCGGTCTCCTCGATGGAAGGTGTCGACATCACCTCCATCGTGTACGTCGTGGTCTCCCCGATGGAAGGTGTCGACGTCACCTCTGACGTCTCCCTCGTGTACGTCGTGGTCTCCTCGGTCTCCTCGGTCTCCTTGGTG
This sequence comes from Phytophthora sp. ST_20190627, assembly GCA_014706145.1. NCBI lineage: Eukaryota > Oomycota > Peronosporomycetes > Peronosporales > Peronosporaceae > Phytophthora > Phytophthora sp. ST_20190627. The sequence goes on from JACBOU010000180.1 coordinate 720,869, forward strand.
GAAGGTGTCGACATTACCTCCATCGTGTACGTCGTGGTCTCCCCGATGGAAGGTGTCGACGTCACCTCTGACGTCTCTGTCGTGTACGCCGTGGTCTCCTCGGTCTCCTCGATGGAAGGTGTCGACATCACCTTCATCGTGTACGTCGTGGTCTCCCCGATGGAAGGTGTCGACGTCACCTCTGACGTCTCCCTCGTGTACGCCGTGGTCTCCTCGGTCTCCTCGGTCTCCTCGATGGAAGGTGTCGACGTCACCTCTGACGTCTCCCTCGTGTACGCCGTGGTCTCATCGGTCTCCTCGGTCTCCTCGATGGAAGGTGTCGACGTCACCTCTGACGTCTCTGTCGTGTACGCCGTGGTCTCCTCGGTCTCCTCGATGGAAGGTGTCGACATCACCTTCATCGTGTACGTCGTGGTCTCCCCGATGGAAGGTGTCGACGTCACCTCTGACGTCTCCCTCGTGTACGCCGTGGTCTCCTCGGTCTCCTCGGTCTCCTCGATGGAAGGTGTCGACGTCACCTCTGACGTCTCCCTCGTGTACGCCGTGGTCTCATCGGTCTCCTCGGTCTCCTCGGTCTCCTCGATGGAAGGTGTCGACATCACCTCCATCGTGTACGTCGTGGTCTCCCCGATGGAAGGTGTCGACGTCACCTCTGACGTCTCTGTCGTGTACGCCGTGGTCTCCTCGGTCTCCTCGATGGAAGGTGTCGACATCACCTCCATCGTGTACGTCGTGGTCTCCCCGATGGAAGGTGTCGACATCACCTCCATCGTGTACGTCGTGGTCTCATCGGTCTCCTCGATGGAAGGTGTCGACGTCACCTCTGACGTCTCCCTCGTGTACGCCGTGGTCTCATCGGTCTCCTCGATGGAAGGTGTCGACATCACCTCCATCGTGTACGTCGTGGTCTCCCCGATGGAAGGTGTCGACGTCACCTCTGACGTCTCTGTCGTGTACGCCGTGGTCTCCTCGGTCTCCTCGGTCTCCTTGATGGAAGGTGTCGACATCACCTCCATCGTGTACGTCGTGGTCTCCCCGATGGAAGGTGTCGACGTCACCTCTGACGTCTCTGTCGTGTACGTCGTGATCTCATCGGTCTCCTCGGTCTCCTCGATGGAAGGTGTCGACATCACCTCCATCGTGTACGTCGTGGTCTCCCCGATGGAAGGTGTCGACGTCACCTCTGACGTCTCTGTCGTGGTCTCCTCGGTCTCCTCGGTCTCCTTGGTGGAAGGTGTCGACATCACCTCCATCGTGTACGTCGTGGTCTCCCCGATGGAAGGTGTCGACATCACCTCCATCGTGTACGTCGTGGTCTCATCGGTCTCCTCGATGGAAGGTGTCGACGTCACCTCTGACGTCTCCCTCGTGTACGCCGTGGTCTCATCGGTCTCCTCGATGGAAGGTGTCGACATCACCTCCATCGTGTACGTCGTGGTCTCCCCGATGGAAGGTGTCGACGTCACCTCTGACGTCTCCCTCGTGTACGCCGTGGTCTCATCGGTCTCCTCGGTCTCCTCGATGGAAGGTGTCGACATCACCTCCATCGTGTACGTCGTGGTCTCCCCGATGGAAGGTGTCGACGTCACCTCTGACGTCTCCCTCGTGTACGCCGTGGTCTCCTCGGTCTCCTCGGTCTCCTCGATGGAAGGTGTCGACATCACCTTCATCGTGTACGTCGTGGTCTCCTCGATGGAAGGTGTCGACGTCACCTCTGACGTCTCTGTCGTGTACGCCGTGGTCTCCTCGGTCTCCTCGGTCTCCTCGATGGAAGGTGTCGACATCACCTCCATCGTGTACGTCGTGGTCTCCTCGATGGAAGGTGTCGACGTCACCTCTGACGTCTCTGTCGTGTACGCCGTGGTCTCATCGGTCTCCTCGGTCTCCTCGATGGAAGGTGTCGACATCACCTCCATCGTGTACGTCGTGGTCTCCCCGATGGATGGTGTCGACATTACCTCCATCGTGTACGTCGTGGTCTCCCCGATGGAAGGTGTCGACGTCACCTCTGACGTCTCTGTCGTGTACGCCGTGGTCTCCTCGGTCTCCTCGATGGAAGGTGTCGACGTCACCTCTGACGTCTCCCTCGTGTACGCCGTGGTCTCCTCGGTCTCCTCGATGGAAGGTGTCGACATCACCTTCATCGTGTACGTCGTGGTCTCCCCGATGGAAGGTGTCGACGTCACCTCTGACGTCTCCCTCGTGTACGCCGTGGTCTCCTCGGTCTCCTCGGTCTCCTCGATGGAAGGTGTCGACGTCACCTCTGACGTCTCCCTCGTGTACGCCGTGGTCTCCTCGGTCTCCTCGGTCTCCTCGGTCTCCTCGATGGAAGGTGTCGACATCACCTCCATCGTGTACGTCGTGGTCTCCCGATGGAAGGTGTCGACGTCACCTCTGACGTCTCTGTCGTGTACGCCGTGGTCTCCTCGGTCTCCTCGATGGAAGGTGTCGACATCACCTCCATCGTGTACGTCGTGGTCTCCCCGATGGAAGGTGTCGACATCACCTCCATCGTGTACGTCGTGGTCTCATCGGTCTCCTCGATGGAAGGTGTCGACGTCACCTCTGACGTCTCCCTCGTGTACGCCGTGGTCTCATCGGTCTCCTCGATGGAAGGTGTCGACATCACCTCCATCGTGTACGTCGTGGTCTCCCCGATGGAAGGTGTCGACGTCACCTCTGACGTCTCTGTCGTGGTCTCCTCGGTCTCCTCGGTCTCCTTGGTGGAAGGTGTCGACATCACCTCCATCGTGTACGTCGTGGTCTCCCCGATGGAAGGTGTCGACATCACCTCCATCGTGTACGTCGTGGTCTCATCGGTCTCCTCGATGGAAGGTGTCGACGTCACCTCTGACGTCTCCTCGTGTACGCCGTGGTCTCATCGGTCTCCTCGATGGAAGGTGTCGACATCACCTCCATCGTGTACGTCGTGGTCTCCCCGATGGAAGGTGTCGACGTCACCTCTGACGTCTCCTCGTGTACGCCGTGGTCTCATCGGTCTCCTCGGTCTCCTCGATGGAAGGTGTCGACATCACCTCCATCGTGTACGTCGTGGTCTCCCGATGGAAGGTGTCGACGTCACCTCTGACGTCTCCCTCGTGTACGCCGTGGTCTCATCGGTCTCCTCGGTCTCCTCGATGGAAGGTGTCGACATCACCTCCATCGTGTACGTCGTGGTCTCCCCGATGGAAGGTGTCGACGTCACCTCTGACGTCTCCCTCGTGTACGCCGTGGTCTCATCGGTCTCCTCGGTCTCCTCGATGGAAGGTGTCGACATCACCTTCATCGTGTACGTCGTGGTCTCCTCGATGGAAGGTGTCGACGTCACCTCTGACGTCTCCCTCGTGTACGCCGTGGTCTCCTCGGTCTCCTCGGTCTCCTCGGTCTCCTCGATGGAAGGTGTCGACATCACCTCCATCGTGTACGTCGTGGTCTCCTCGATGGAAGGTGTCGACGTCACCTCTGACGTCTCTGTCGTGTACGCCGTGGTCTCCTCGGTCTCCTCGATGGAAGGTGTCGACATCACCTCCATCGTGTACGTCGTGGTCTCCCCGATGGAAGGTGTCGACATCACCTCCATCGTGTACGTCGTGGTCTCATCGGTCTCCTCGATGGAAGGTGTCGACGTCACCTCTGACGTCTCCCTCGTGTACGCCGTGGTCTCATCGGTCTCCTCGATGGAAGGTGTCGACATCACCTCCATCGTGTACGTCGTGGTCTCCCCGATGGAAGGTGTCGACGTCACCTCTGACGTCTCTGTCGTGGTCTCCTCGGTCTCCTCGGTCTCCTTGGTGGAAGGTGTCGACATCACCTTCATCGTGTACGTCGTGGTCTCCTCGATGGAAGGTGTCGACGTCACCTCTGACGTCTCCCTCGTGTACGCCGTGGTCTCCTCGGTCTCCTCGGTCTCCTCGGTCTCCTCGATGGAAGGTGTCGACATCACCTCCATCGTGTACGTCGTGGTCTCCTCGATGGAAGGTGTCGACGTCACCTCTGACGTCTCTGTCGTGTACGCCGTGGTCTCATCGGTCTCCTCGGTCTCCTCGATGGAAGGTGTCGACATCACCTCCATCGTGTACGTCGTGGTCTCCCCGATGGATGGTGTCGACATTACCTCCATCGTGTACGTCGTGGTCTCCCCGATGGAAGGTGTCGACGTCACCTCTGACGTCTCTGTCGTGTACGCCGTGGTCTCCTCGGTCTCCTCGATGGAAGGTGTCGACATCACCTCCATCGTGTACGTCGTGGTCTCCCCGATGGAAGGTGTCGACGTCACCTCTGACGTCTCCCTCGTGTACGCCGTGGTCTCCTCGGTCTCCTCGGTCTCCTCGATGGAAGGTGTCGACGTCACCTCTGACGTCTCCCTCGTGTACGCCGTGGTCTCATCGGTCTCCTCGGTCTCCTCGATGGAAGGTGTCGACGTCACCTCTGACGTCTCCCTCGTGTACGTCGTGGTCTCATCGGTCTCCTCGGTCTCCTTGGTGGAAGGTGTCGACATTACCTCCATCGTGTACGTCGTGGTCTCCCCGATGGAAGGTGTCGACATCACCTCCATCGTGTACGTCGTGGTCTCATCGGTCTCCTCGATGGAAGGTGTCGACGTCACCTCTGACGTCTCCCTCGTGTACGCCGTGGTCTCATCGGTCTCCTCGGTCTCCTCGATGGAAGGTGTCGACATCACCTCCATCGTGTACGTCGTGGTCTCCCCGATGGAAGGTGTCGACGTCACCTCTGACGTCTCTGTCGTGTACGCCGTGGTCTCCTCGGTCTCCTCGGTCTCCTCGATGGAAGGTGTCGACATCACCTCCATCGTGTACGTCGTGGTCTCCTCGATGGAAGGTGTCGACGTCACCTCTGACGTCTCTGTCGTGTACGCCGTGGTCTCATCGGTCTCCTCGGTCTCCTCGATGGAAGGTGTCGACATCACCTCCATCGTGTACGTCGTGGTCTCCCCGATGGATGGTGTCGACATTACCTCCATCGTGTACGTCGTGGTCTCCCCGATGGAAGGTGTCGACGTCACCTCTGACGTCTCTGTCGTGTACGCCGTGGTCTCCTCGGTCTCCTCGATGGAAGGTGTCGACATCACCTCCATCGTGTACGTCGTGGTCTCCCCGATGGAAGGTGTCGACGTCACCTCTGACGTCTCCCTCGTGTACGCCGTGGTCTCCTCGGTCTCCTCGGTCTCCTCGATGGAAGGTGTCGACGTCACCTCTGACGTCTCCCTCGTGTACGCCGTGGTCTCATCGGTCTCCTCGGTCTCCTCGATGGAAGGTGTCGACGTCACCTCTGACGTCTCCCTCGTGTACGTCGTGGTCTCATCGGTCTCCTCGGTCTCCTTGGTGGAAGGTGTCGACATTACCTCCATCGTGTACGTCGTGGTCTCCCCGATGGAAGGTGTCGACGTCACCTCTGACGTCTCCGTCGTGTACGCCGTGGTCTCCTCGGTCTCCTCGGTCTCCTCGATGGAAGGTGTCGACATCACCTCCATCGTGTACGTCGTGGTCTCTCCGATGGAAGGTGTCGACGTCACCACTGACGTCTCCCTCGTGTACGTCGTGGTCTCATCGGTCTCCTCGGTCTCCTCGATGGAAGGTGTCGACATCACCTCCATCGTGTACGTCGTGGTCTCCCCGATGGAAGGTGTCGACGTCACCTCTGACGTCTCCCTCGTGTACGCCGTGGTCTCCTCGGTCTCCTCGGTCTCCTCGATGGAAGGTGTCGACGTCACCTCTGACGTCTCCCTCGTGTACGCCGTGGTCTCATCGGTCTCCTCGGTCTCCTCGATGGAAGGTGTCGACGTCACCTCTGACGTCTCCCTCGTGTACGTCGTGGTCTCATCGGTCTCCTCGGTCTCCTTGGTGGAAGGTGTCGACATTACCTCCATCGTGTACGTCGTGGTCTCCCCGATGGAAGGTGTCGACGTCACCTCTGACGTCTCCCTCGTGTACGCCGTGGTCTCCTCGGTCTCCTCGGTCTCCTCGATGGAAGGTGTCGACATCACCTCCATCGTGTACGTCGTGGTCTCCTCGATGGAAGGTGTCGACGTCACCTCTGACGTCTCTGTCGTGGTCTCCTCGGTCTCCTCGGTCTCCTCGGTCTCCTCGGTCTCCTTGGTGGAAGGTGTCGACATCACCTCCATCGTGTACGTCGTGGTCTCCCCGATGGATGGTGTCGACATCACCTCCATCGTGTACGTCGTGGTCTCCCCGATGGAAGGTGTCGACGTCACCTCTGACGTCTCCGTCGTGTACGCCGTGGTCTCCTCGGTCTCCTCGGTCTCCTCGATGGAAGGTGTCGACATCACCTCCATCGTGTACGTCGTGGTCTCCCCGATGGAAGGTGTCGACGTCACCTCTGACGTCTCCCTCGTGTACGCCGTGGTCTCCTCGGTCTCCTCGGTCTCCTCGATGGAAGGTGTCGACATCACCTCCATCGTGTACGTCGTGGTCTCTCCGATGGAAGGTGTCGACGTCACCACTGACGTCTCCCTCGTGTACGCCGTGGTCTCATCGGTCTCCTCGGTCTCCTCGATGGAAGGTGTCGACATCACCTCCATCGTGTACGTCGTGGTCTCCCCGATGGAAGGTGTCGACGTCACCACTGACGTCTCCCTCGTGTACGCCGTGGTCTCATCGGTCTCCTCGGTCTCCTCGATGGAAGGTGTCGACATCACCTCCATCGTGTACGTCGTGGTCTCCCCGATGGAAGGTGTCGACGTCACCTCTGACGTCTCTGTCGTGTACGCCGTGGTCTCCTCGGTCTCCTCGGTCTCCTCGATGGAAGGTGTCGACATCACCTCCATCGTGTACAGCAAAGTTTTTGACGAAGTGGCTGCTGCCATCAGGCTTGGAACCAGTCGGTATCATGATACGGTAACGACCTTTCTGTTCACCCTCCAAGTTCAGAAGAAACTGCGCCACCCGTTCGCTCGGGCCGCATTGATAGCCCAAATCGTTAAAGTACTCCACGATGTCTTCACCAGCTCCGTGGTACACCAATTCACCGTTCTTTAGAACAAGAAGATCGTCAAAAACTTGCCAGGTATCCGCCTTTGCGTGTCCAGCCATGGATACTGCAACCTCCTCGCGCAAGTGGTTTTGACTGTCAAAGCCTTGAGTAACCTCATCCATTATGAGCAGATTCTTCTTGCCAAAATCTACCGCAAGCGATTGCACAGCCACTAATGGATAGTGCGCCGCAAGCTGCTTCACCACCTCCCAGCACGCCTTACTCTCCTCAATTGATTCATCATAGAAAAGCTCCGGACGGAACTCGGCATAATTCTCACGACAAAACGCACGCGCACACTCTAGCAAATCCGTCGAGGAGAGTGTTTCCACTCGCTTGTCCTGACGATCCAGATACGATACAAATTGCGGGTGCCACTGCTTGTGGTACTTTCGCTTTTTCGCAAACATGAACGAGCGACGACTCTCGTACTCATTGCTCGCCAATTCGTCCAAAGACGCTCTCTCATCAGTAACCGATCCCGTGCTACCGTTCCCAACCTCCGTTCGTGTCTCTGTGGACACACTGGTACTCTTGGCGCCGTCTTTGGTTTCCGTCTCCGTCGTAGTCTGCACCTCGATGGTCGTGACAAAGTCCCCCGAGCTGGAGCGCGTCGTCGTCCTCGTGGTGCGAACTGTCTTGGTCACGACGCTGCCGTCCGCCTGCTCCGAGCGGAACACCAGCGTCTGCACGCTCGTACCCTCTTCGGTACGCTTCTTCCCCTCGGTTTTTTTCTCCTTTCGTCGGCATAGTGATCCTCGATCAAGTCGATGCGCGCGCGCTCGCCACTCTCGTCGAAAGTGAAGACTTTCTGGCTGCTGCCCGTGTCCGCGAACCCGAAGCTTGGGCGTTCGCCGCCGCTGTCGACGTCGCCGCTCAGCCTCGCCGTCTTGTGGCTGCCCTCGTCCTTACTGTTGGGGCTACCCATGTCCATCGATACACTTCACTCGCTCGGTGCGCCCCACCCCAAAACTTCCAAAGTGAAGCTGTGAACCCTATTCCGTACTATGTCGTACTACAGATAGCGCTTACTAATAGCATATCGTATGGGCTTTCCATTATAAACGGATATACGTTTATGAAGGCTTATTACATTAAAAATATCTTATCGAGATATTAATTCTTGAAAAGTATAAAGTAGTATCTGTGTGCGGCAGTTTGTGGGCGGTATCTTTTTTCAAACTCACTTGATTTGCCGATCTTTTCCAAAAGTGTATCCAGCTCTGGCGTGGCATGAACACCTCATTTGGGGCGGCGGGCCAGTTGTGCCGACGACGGGTGTCAGAAAGTTGGGTGCTCCTTGGCACCAGCACTGAACGATGGCGCACAGTGGCAGCCATCGAGTGCAATGACGACACGAAGAACGATTAATAGCAAGTCAAGCTTGGGGGTAAGCTTAAGGCCAGTTAGCTGCAACTCAAGGTCCTTGCTCAAAGCCGTCGCACGTACGGTATTATAGCTTACATGTAGGTGTACATGTAGCAGAAGCTGCCGTCCGGGACGAAGCTACCATGTTGACGGGCAGTGGTCGTGACCGCGCTCACCCACGTCCGCAGCGCTGAAAACAGGCCCACCACAACACCCTCGACCTCGGCACTCACGGCAAGAAGCTCAGATGAGCGACCCAAAGCCTTAGGGCCAAAGGTAGCTTGCAATGCATGAACGAGCCGCAACAGGCGGGCCTCGTCGCGCTTCGAGAGCGTTCTCGACGCGGGCAAGCCTCTCATGTACGTGCTCGCCGGCGCTAACGGGAGGAAGCGCTGCAAGGCGCCTTGGACGCCATGTCCGGGATTGGGATAGCCGCTTGCCTCGCGCGGCGCGATCGGAAGTGAAGCCGCGCCTTCAACGTGCATCCCGACTGACTCAGTCACTGAGACCTGACATGCAAACTCTCTAGCACCATGTCCACCACCAATGTCGGTCCGCCATTCTCCCTCAGCTGCGCCTCAGCAAACGGGGCGCTGGTATATTATTTCGACACCCAGCTTCGCAGTACATGTACATGTATCGCCTTCCGATTCGGAGGTTCCGAAAAAGTGCAATGTGCAGCCTTGGCGCTCCCGCACTCGGCAGGCCCATTGTGGCGGCCGCCACCGCTTAGATGGAGCATACTCTGGCGGCGATAAGCGCTGGGCGGCGCTGAGCAGCTTGCACACGGATCGCTGTGCCGCCCGGATACATATCGCCACCATAGCCCGGCCATGGCCGTCAGACTCTATGGCAAGACCAGCTGACCAGGCGATCTTGATTGGCCAAAAACGATGGCAAACTGATTTGCTAGAAACATGTTCCAGCACCGCCAAACTCGATTCTGCTCCGTGACAGAGCATCTATAGCTGTGGATTGGACTTCCTCGAACAGGGATGGATAAAAAAAGTATCGCAATTTTCTTTAGAATCCCAAGTTCAATCGCCTTGACTGAAATAATGGGGTTTGCTAGCCCTCTAGTCGCTCAAGCTACAATGTGTGAGTGTTCTCAGGATGCATACTTTCCGTGAGCAGTTCTTACTTTCACCGCGTCTTCGGACACTGAATGTCGTGATAAAATGAACAATGAATGGTCATACACGCTGCCACGTGTGGTTCGGTAAGAAACAAGGCCTACGTTGAAACTTTGCCCAACAAGTTGACACGAGCTTTCCTCGTCGACTTGATTTGGCTTGATTACTACGGACATGATGTTGTGGAATCTACTCACTCCGCGAATTCCTAACATTATTTTTAACATTTTAATATGCTATTCCCTTTACTGATAGACCTTCCTTCCTTTATAGACGAGTCAATCGTGGCCCGATATGCGTTCCTGGAGGCCAATCAAGCATAAAACGGGCAAATCTTAGCGGCGATCTTCCAGCTCTTGAAGACTCCTTCCTCATTATCGCTTTTTAGCGCTCGAGAGCAGGTCGAGTGCGGAGGGCGAGAGCAAGCCGAGCTACAGCGCTAGCGCCGCGTGTTGGGTGTGTCCAGTGTTGAGTATTGAGTGTCACGAGTGAAAAGCAAGGTCATGGGCGGAGCTGAGTCGGCCGAGATGGATCCCAAGCAAAAACTGGCGGCGGCCGGCGGCAAGACGACGGCCAAGAAGGAGACGCAAGTGAAGACAGTGGAGGGCGGCGTGACCACGTACACGACGGCCACGGAGAAGAAGGTGCCCGTCACGGACTTTGAGGCCGTGAGCGAGCAGAAGAGCAGCAGCAAGGGCTCCAAGGCGGCCCTTGAGCCCGAGACGGAGCCAAACGACCCCAGTAAGGCGCCCGCTGACGGGGAAGACGTCAAGACGGAGGTGTTCCGCACCGTGGCACCCGACGGATGCGTCGTCATCAAGACGGTAAAGACAACTCGGCGCACGAAGACGTCAGCTACTGGGGAGCTCGTCACGATGATCGAAGTGGAGACGACCACAGAAACGGAAGCTACAAACGGAGACAAGACAACGTCCGTCACGACAGAAACTACTACAGAGATGAAAGGAAGTACAATCCACCGAGGCCACGATGCCAAACAGGGCCACGATGCTATTACTTTTAATAAGGAAGTGATGGCTGATGCCGCCCCCGGCGAGTCGGTTCAGACGGAGGTGTTCCAGTCGCAGGAGGCCGACGGCAGCATCGTGATGAAGACGGTGAAGACAACGACGCGTACTTCGACGTCTGCCAGCGGCGAGCTGGTGAAGACGATCGAGGTGGAGACCACGACGGAGACGGAAACGACGTCTGGCGAGAAGAGCACGACGGTGGAGACGGAGACGCGCGAAGAGACGGAGACCACAACCGAGGAGAGCAGGCTCGCGACGACGTCTGGCAGCACGACGGCCGTGTCGGGCGCTCGCGCCATCCGTTCGACCGTGGAGGCCGGTGCCGCCCCCGGCGAGTCGGTGCAGACGGAGGTGTTCCAGTCGCAGGAGGCCGACGGCAGCATCGTGATGAAGACGGTGAAGACAACGACGCGTACTTCGACGTCTGCCAGCGGCGAGCTGGTGAAGACGATCGAGGTGGAGACCACGACGGAGACGGAAACGACGTCTGGCGAGAAGAGCACGACGGTGGAGACGGAGACGCGCGAAGAGACGGAGACCACAACCGAGGAGAGCAGGCTCGCGACGACGTCTGGCAGCACGACGGCCGTGTCGGGCGCTCGCGCCATCCGTTCGACCGTGGAGGCCGGTGCCGCCCCCGGCGAGTCGGTGCAGACGGAGGTGTTCCAGTCGCAGGAGGCCGACGGCAGCATCGTGATGAAGACGGTGAAGACAACGACGCGTACTTCGACGTCTGCCAGCGGCGAGCTGGTGAAGACGATCGAGGTGGAGACCACGACGGAGACGGAAACGACGTCTGGCGAGAAGAGCACGACGGTGGAGACGGAGACGCGCGAAGAGACGGAGACCACAACCGAGGAGAGCAGGCTCGCGACGACGTCTGGCAGCACGACGGCCGTGTCGGGCGCTCGCGCCATCCGTTCGACCGTGGAGGCCGGTGCCGCCCCCGGCGAGTCGGTGCAGACGGAGGTGTTCCAGTCGCAGGAGGCCGACGGCAGCATCGTGATGAAGACGGTGAAGACAACGACGCGTACTTCGACGTCTGCCAGCGGCGAGCTGGTGAAGACGATCGAGGTGGAGACCACGACGGAGACGGAAACGACGTCTGGCGAGAAGAGCACGACGGTGGAGACGGAGACGCGCGAAGAGACGGAGACCACAACCGAGGAGAGCAGGCTCGCGACGACGTCTGGCAGCACGACGGCCGTGTCGGGCGCTCGCGCCATCCGTTCGACCGTGGAGGCCGGTGCCGCCCCCGGCGAGTCGGTGCAGACGGAGGTGTTCCAGTCGCAGGAGGCCGACGGCAGCATCGTGATGAAGACGGTGAAGACAACGACGCGTACTTCGACGTCTGCCAGCGGCGAGCTGGTGAAGACGATCGAGGTGGAGACCACGACGGAGACGGAAACGACGTCTGGCGAGAAGAGCACGACGGTGGAGACGGAGACGCGCGAAGAGACGGAGACCACAACCGAGGAGAGCAGGCTCGCGACGACGTCTGGCAGCACGACGGCCGTGTCGGGCGCTCGCGCCATCCGTTCGACCGTGGAGGCCGGTGCCGCCCCCGGCGAGTCGGTGCAGACGGAGGTGTTCCAGTCGCAGGAGGCCGACGGCAGCATCGTGATGAAGACGGTGAAGACAACGACGCGTACTTCGACGTCTGCCAGCGGCGAGCTGGTGAAGACGATCGAGGTGGAGACCACGACGGAGACGGAAACGACGTCTGGCGAGAAGAGCACGACGGTGGAGACGGAGACGCGCGAAGAGACGGAGACCACAACCGAGGAGAGCAGGCTCGCGACGACGTCTGGCAGCACGACGGCCGTGTCGGGCGCTCGCGCCATCCGTTCGACCGTGGAGGCCGGTGCCGCCCCCGGCGAGTCGGTGCAGACGGAGGTGTTCCAGTCGCAGGAGGCCGACGGCAGCATCGTGATGAAGACGGTGAAGACAACGACGCGTACTTCGACGTCTGCCAGCGGCGAGCTGGTGAAGACGATCGAGGTGGAGACCACGACGGAGACGGAAACGACGTCTGGCGAGAAGAGCACGACGGTGGAGACGGAGACGCGCGAAGAGACGGAGACCACAACCGAGGAGAGCAGGCTCGCGACGACGTCTGGCAGCACGACGGCCGTGTCGGGCGCTCGCGCCATCCGTTCGACCGTGGAGGCCGGTGCCGCCCCCGGCGAGTCGGTGCAGACGGAGGTGTTCCAGTCGCAGGAGGCCGACGGCAGCATCGTGATGAAGACGGTGAAGACAACGACGCGTACTTCGACGTCTGCCAGCGGCGAGCTGGTGAAGACGATCGAGGTGGAGACCACGACGGAGACGGAAACGACGTCTGGCGAGAAGAGCACGACGGTGGAGACGGAGACGCGCGAAGAGACGGAGACCACAACCGAGGAGAGCAGGCTCGCGACGACGTCTGGCAGCACGACGGCCGTGTCGGGCGCTCGCGCCATCCGTTCGACCGTGGAGGCCGGTGCCGCCCCCGGCGAGTCGGTGCAGACGGAGGTGTTCCAGTCGCAGGAGGCCGACGGCAGCATCGTGATGAAGACGGTGAAGACAACGACGCGTACTTCGACGTCTGCCAGCGGCGAGCTGGTGAAGACGATCGAGGTGGAGACCACGACGGAGACGGAAACGACGTCTGGCGAGAAGAGCACGACGGTGGAGACGGAGACGCGCGAAGAGACGGAGACCACAACCGAGGAGAGCAGGCTCGCGACGACGTCTGGCAGCACGACGGCCGTGTCGGGCGCTCGCGCCATCCGTTCGACCGTGGAGGCCGGTGCCGCCCCCGGCGAGTCGGTGCAGACGGAGGTGTTCCAGTCGCAGGAGGCCGACGGCAGCATCGTGATGAAGACGGTGAAGACAACGACGCGTACTTCGACGTCTGCCAGCGGCGAGCTGGTGAAGACGATCGAGGTGGAGACCACGACGGAGACGGAAACGACGTCTGGCGAGAAGAGCACGACGGTGGAGACGGAGACGCGCGAAGAGACGGAGACCACAACCGAGGAGAGCAGGCTCGCGACGACGTCTGGCAGCACGACGGCCGTGTCGGGCGCTCGCGCCATCCGTTCGACCGTGGAGGCCGGTGCCGCCCCCGGCGAGTCGGTGCAGACGGAGGTGTTCCAGTCGCAGGAGGCCGACGGCAGCATCGTGATGAAGACGGTGAAGACAACGACGCGTACTTCGACGTCTGCCAGCGGCGAGCTGGTGAAGACGATCGAGGTGGAGACCACGACGGAGACGGAAACGACGTCTGGCGAGAAGAGCACGACGGTGGAGACGGAGACGCGCGAAGAGACGGAGACCACAACCGAGGAGAGCAGGCTCGCGACGACGTCTGGCAGCACGACGGCCGTGTCGGGCGCTCGCGCCATCCGTTCGACCGTGGAGGCCGGTGCCGCCCCCGGCGAGTCGGTGCAGACGGAGGTGTTCCAGTCGCAGGAGGCCGACGGCAGCATCGTGATGAAGACGGTGAAGACAACGACGCGTACTTCGACGTCTGCCAGCGGCGAGCTGGTGAAGACGATCGAGGTGGAGACCACGACGGAGACGGAAACGACGTCTGGCGAGAAGAGCACGACGGTGGAGACGGAGACGCGCGAAGAGACGGAGACCACAACCGAGGAGAGCAGGCTCGCGACGACGTCTGGCAGCACGACGGCCGTGTCGGGCGCTCGCGCCATCCGTTCGACCGTGGAGGCCGGTGCCGCCCCCGGCGAGTCGGTGCAGACGGAGGTGTTCCAGTCGCAGGAGGCCGACGGCAGCATCGTGATGAAGACGGTGAAGACAACGACGCGTACTTCGACGTCTGCCAGCGGCGAGCTGGTGAAGACGATCGAGGTGGAGACCACGACGGAGACGGAAACGACGTCTGGCGAGAAGAGCACGACGGTGGAGACGGAGACGCGCGAAGAGACGGAGACCACAACCGAGGAGAGCAGGCTCGCGACGACGTCTGGCAGCACGACGGCCGTGTCGGGCGCTCGCGCCATCCGTTCGACCGTGGAGGCCGGTGCCGCCCCCGGCGAGTCGGTGCAGACGGAGGTGTTCCAGTCGCAGGAGGCCGACGGCAGCATCGTGATGAAGACGGTGAAGACAACGACGCGTACTTCGACGTCGCCAGCGGCGAGCTGGTGAAGACGATCGAGGTGGAGACCACGACGGAGACGGAAACGACGTCTGGCGAGAAGAGCACGACGGTGGAGACGGAGACGCGCGAAGAGACGGAGACCACAACCGAGGAGAGCAGGCTCGCGACGACGTCTGGCAGCACGACGGCCGTGTCGGGCGCTCGCGCCATCCGTTCGACCGTGGAGGCCGGTGCCGCCCCCGGCGAGTCGGTGCAGACGGAGGTGTTCCAGTCGCAGGAGGCCGACGGCAGCATCGTGATGAAGACGGTGAAGACAACGACGCGTACTTCGACGTCTGCCAGCGGCGAGCTGGTGAAGACGATCGAGGTGGAGACCACGACGGAGACGGAAACGACGTCTGGCGAGAAGAGCACGACGGTGGAGACGGAGACGCGCGAAGAGACGGAGACCACAACCGAGGAGAGCAGGCTCGCGACGACGTCTGGCAGCACGACGGCCGTGTCGGGCGCTCGCGCCATCCGTTCGACCGTGGAGGCCGGTGCCGCCCCCGGCGAGTCGGTGCAGACGGAGGTGTTCCAGTCGCAGGAGGCCGACGGCAGCATCGTGATGAAGACGGTGAAGACAACGACGCGTACTTCGACGTCTGCCAGCGGCGAGCTGGTGAAGACGATCGAGGTGGAGACCACGACGGAGACGGAAACGACGTCTGGCGAGAAGAGCACGACGGTGGAGACGGAGACGCGCGAAGAGACGGAGACCACAACCGAGGAGAGCAGGCTCGCGACGACGTCTGGCAGCACGACGGCCGTGTCGGGCGCTCGCGCCATCCGTTCGACCGTGGAGGCCGGTGCCGCCCCCGGCGAGTCGGTGCAGACGGAGGTGTTCCAGTCGCAGGAGGCCGACGGCAGCATCGTGATGAAGACGGTGAAGACAACGACGCGTACTTCGACGTCTGCCAGCGGCGAGCTGGTGAAGACGATCGAGGTGGAGACCACGACGGAGACGGAAACGACGTCTGGCGAGAAGAGCACGACGGTGGAGACGGAGACGCGCGAAGAGACGGAGACCACAACCGAGGAGAGCAGGCTCGCGACGACGTCTGGCAGCACGACGGCCGTGTCGGGCGCTCGCGCCATCCGTTCGACCGTGGAGGCCGGTGCCGCCCCCGGCGAGTCGGTGCAGACGGAGGTGTTCCAGTCGCAGGAGGCCGACGGCAGCATCGTGATGAAGACGGTGAAGACAACGACGCGTACTTCGACGTCTGCCAGCGGCGAGCTGGTGAAGACGATCGAGGTGGAGACCACGACGGAGACGGAAACGACGTCTGGCGAGAAGAGCACGACGGTGGAGACGGAGACGCGCGAAGAGACGGAGACCACAACCGAGGAGAGCAGGCTCGCGACGACGTCTGGCAGCACGACGGCCGTGTCGGGCGCTCGCGCCATCCGTTCGACCGTGGAGGCCGGTGCCGCCCCGGCGAGTCGGTGCAGACGGAGGTGTTCCAGTCGCAGGAGGCCGACGGCAGCATCGTGATGAAGACGGTGAAGACAACGACGCGTACTTCGACGTCGCCAGCGGCGAGCTGGTGAAGACGATCGAGGTGGAGACCACGACGGAGACGGAAACGACGTCTGGCGAGAAGAGCACGACGGTGGAGACGGAGACGCGCGAAGAGACGGAGACCACAACCGAGGAGAGCAGGCTCGCGACGACGTCTGGCAGCACGACGGCCGTGTCGGGCGCTCGCGCCATCCGTTCGACCGTGGAGGCCGGTGCCGCCCCCGGCGAGTCGGTGCAGACGGAGGTGTTCCAGTCGCAGGAGGCCGACGGCAGCATCGTGATGAAGACGGTGAAGACAACGACGCGTACTTCGACGTCTGCCAGCGGCGAGCTGGTGAAGACGATCGAGGTGGAGACCACGACGGAGACGGAAACGACGTCTGGCGAGAAGAGCACGACGGTGGAGACGGAGACGCGCGAAGAGACGGAGACCACAACCGAGGAGAGCAGGCTCGCGACGACGTCTGGCAGCACGACGGCCGTGTCGGGCGCTCGCGCCATCCGTTCGACCGTGGAGGCCGGTGCCGCCCCGGCGAGTCGGTGCAGACGGAGGTGTTCCAGTCGCAGGAGGCCGACGGCAGCATCGTGATGAAGACGGTGAAGACAACGACGCGTACTTCGACGTTCTGCCAGCGGCGAGCTGGTGAAGACGATCGAGGTGGAGACCACGACGGAGACGGAAACGACGTCTGGCGAGAAGAGCACGACGGTGGAGACGGAGACGCGCGAAGAGACGGAGACCACAACCGAGGAGAGCAGGCTCGCGACGACGTCTGGCAGCACGACGGCCGTGTCGGGCGCTCGCGCCATCCGTTCGACCGTGGAGGCCGGTGCCGCCCCCGGCGAGTCGGTGCAGACGGAGGTGTTCCAGTCGCAGGAGGCCGACGGCAGCATCGTGATGAAGACGGTGAAGACAACGACGCGTACTTCGACGTCTGCCAGCGGCGAGCTGGTGAAGACGATCGAGGTGGAGACCACGACGGAGACGGAAACGACGTCTGGCGAGAAGAGCACGACGGTGGAGACGGAGACGCGCGAAGAGACGGAGACCACAACCGAGGAGAGCAGGCTCGCGACGACGTCTGGCAGCACGACGGCCGTGTCGGGCGCTCGCGCCATCCGTTCGACCGTGGAGGCCGGTGCCGCCCCCGGCGAGTCGGTGCAGACGGAGGTGTTCCAGTCGCAGGAGGCCGACGGCAGCATCGTGATGAAGACGGTGAAGACAACGACGCGTACTTCGACGTCTGCCAGCGGCGAGCTGGTGAAGACGATCGAGGTGGAGACCACGACGGAGACGGAAACGACGTCTGGCGAGAAGAGCACGACGGTGGAGACGGAGACGCGCGAAGAGACGGAGACCACAACCGAGGAGAGCAGGCTCGCGACGACGTCTGGCAGCACGACGGCCGTGTCGGGCGCTCGCGCCATCCGTTCGACCGTGGAGGCCGGTGCCGCCCCCGGCGAGTCGGTGCAGACGGAGGTGTTCCAGTCGCAGGAGGCCGACGGCAGCATCGTGATGAAGACGGTGAAGACAACGACGCGTACTTCGACGTCTGCCAGCGGCGAGCTGGTGAAGACGATCGAGGTGGAGACCACGACGGAGACGGAAACGACGTCTGGCGAGAAGAGCACGACGGTGGAGACGGAGACGCGCGAAGAGACGGAGACCACAACCGAGGAGAGCAGGCTCGCGACGACGTCTGGCAGCACGACGGCCGTGTCGGGCGCTCGCGCCATCCGTTCGACCGTGGAGGCCGGTGCCGCCCCCGGCGAGTCGGTGCAGACGGAGGTGTTCCAGTCGCAGGAGGCCGACGGCAGCATCGTGATGAAGACGGTGAAGACAACGACGCGTACTTCGACGTCTGCCAGCGGCGAGCTGGTGAAGACGATCGAGGTGGAGACCACGACGGAGACGGAAACGACGTCTGGCGAGAAGAGCACGACGGTGGAGACGGAGACGCGCGAAGAGACGGAGACCACAACCGAGGAGAGCAGGCTCGCGACGACGTCTGGCAGCACGACGGCCGTGTCGGGCGCTCGCGCCATCCGTTCGACCGTGGAGGCCGGTGCCGCCCCCGGCGAGTCGGTGCAGACGGAGGTGTTCCAGTCGCAGGAGGCCGACGGCAGCATCGTGATGAAGACGGTGAAGACAACGACGCGTACTTCGACGTCTGCCAGCGGCGAGCTGGTGAAGACGATCGAGGTGGAGACCACGACGGAGACGGAAACGACGTCTGGCGAGAAGAGCACGACGGTGGAGACGGAGACGCGCGAAGAGACGGAGACCACAACCGAGGAGAGCAGGCTCGCGACGACGTCTGGCAGCACGACGGCCGTGTCGGGCGCTCGCGCCATCCGTTCGACCGTGGAGGCCGGTGCCGCCCCCGGCGAGTCGGTGCAGACGGAGGTGTTCCAGTCGCAGGAGGCCGACGGCAGCATCGTGATGAAGACGGTGAAGACAACGACGCGTACTTCGACGTCTGCCAGCGGCGAGCTGGTGAAGACGATCGAGGTGGAGACCACGACGGAGACGGAAACGACGTCTGGCGAGAAGAGCACGACGGTGGAGACGGAGACGCGCGAAGAGACGGAGACCACAACCGAGGAGAGCAGGCTCGCGACGACGTCTGGCAGCACGACGGCCGTGTCGGGCGCTCGCGCCATCCGTTCGACCGTGGAGGCCGGTGCCGCCCCCGGCGAGTCGGTGCAGACGGAGGTGTTCCAGTCGCAGGAGGCCGACGGCAGCATCGTGATGAAGACGGTGAAGACAACGACGCGTACTTCGACGTCTGCCAGCGGCGAGCTGGTGAAGACGATCGAGGTGGAGACCACGACGGAGACGGAAACGACGTCTGGCGAGAAGAGCACGACGGTGGAGACGGAGACGCGCGAAGAGACGGAGACCACAACCGAGGAGAGCAGGCTCGCGACGACGTCTGGCAGCACGACGGCCGTGTCGGGCGCTCGCGCCATCCGTTCGACCGTGGAGGCCGGTGCCGCCCCCGGCGAGTCGGTGCAGACGGAGGTGTTCCAGTCGCAGGAGGCCGACGGCAGCATCGTGATGAAGACGGTGAAGACAACGACGCGTACTTCGACGTCTGCCAGCGGCGAGCTGGTGAAGACGATCGAGGTGGAGACCACGACGGAGACGGAAACGACGTCTGGCGAGAAGAGCACGACGGTGGAGACGGAGACGCGCGAAGAGACGGAGACCACAACCGAGGAGAGCAGGCTCGCGACGACGTCTGGCAGCACGACGGCCGTGTCGGGCGCTCGCGCCATCCGTTCGACCGTGGAGGCCGGTGCCGCCCCCGGCGAGTCGGTGCAGACGGAGGTGTTCCAGTCGCAGGAGGCCGACGGCAGCATCGTGATGAAGACGGTGAAGACAACGACGCGTACTTCGACGTCTGCCAGCGGCGAGCTGGTGAAGACGATCGAGGTGGAGACCACGACGGAGACGGAAACGACGTCTGGCGAGAAGAGCACGACGGTGGAGACGGAGACGCGCGAAGAGACGGAGACCACAACCGAGGAGAGCAGGCTCGCGACGACGTCTGGCAGCACGACGGCCGTGTCGGGCGCTCGCGCCATCCGTTCGACCGTGGAGGCCGGTGCCGCCCCCGGCGAGTCGGTGCAGACGGAGGTGTTCCAGTCGCAGGAGGCCGACGGCAGCATCGTGATGAAGACGGTGAAGACAACGACGCGTACTTCGACGTCTGCCAGCGGCGAGCTGGTGAAGACGATCGAGGTGGAGACCACGACGGAGACGGAAACGACGTCTGGCGAGAAGAGCACGACGGTGGAGACGGAGACGCGCGAAGAGACGGAGACCACAACCGAGGAGAGCAGGCTCGCGACGACGTCTGGCAGCACGACGGCCGTGTCGGGCGCTCGCGCCATCCGTTCGACCGTGGAGGCCGGTGCCGCCCCCGGCGAGTCGGTGCAGACGGAGGTGTTCCAGTCGCAGGAGGCCGACGGCAGCATCGTGATGAAGACGGTGAAGACAACGACGCGTACTTCGACGTCTGCCAGCGGCGAGCTGGTGAAGACGATCGAGGTGGAGACCACGACGGAGACGGAAACGACGTCTGGCGAGAAGAGCACGACGGTGGAGACGGAGAAGCGTGAAGAGATGGAGGCCACGTCGGATGAGACGA
This sequence comes from Phytophthora sp. ST_20190627, assembly GCA_014706145.1. Taxonomy (NCBI): domain Eukaryota; phylum Oomycota; class Peronosporomycetes; order Peronosporales; family Peronosporaceae; genus Phytophthora; species Phytophthora sp. ST_20190627. Next base: position 741,235 of record JACBOU010000180.1, read on the forward strand.
CCGTGACGTCAGAGAACGTTTCTCGCGACAGCAAGAAGGCGAGCGGTCTGGCGACGGCCGCCATCGGTGTCGCGACGGCCACCACCGCGGGCGCTGTCATTGGCTCTGCTGTGAGTGCAACCCGCTCGAAGACCTCGTCCGGCGATGTCGGCTCGACGGAAGTGACAGAGACGACGGAGACGGTAACGAGCGAGGATGAGCGAGGACGTGAGCGACGACGTGACCCGCAGCGTGACTGAGAGCGACAGCTACGCCGTTACGTCTGGCTGGACGAGCGGTACTGGCGCCAGGCAGCAGACCACGGAGACAACCGAGACCATGGAGACCACTACCGAGGAGGCTACTACCGAGGAGACCACCACGGAGGAGACGACCGTGACGTCAGAGAACGTTTCTCGCGACAGCAAGAAGGCGAGCGGTCTGGCGACGGCCGCCATCGGTGTCGCGACGGCCACCACCGCGGGCGCTGTCATTGGCTCTGCTGTGAGTGCAACCCGCTCGAAGACCTCGTCCGGCGATGTCGGCTCGACGGAAGTGACAGAGACGACGGAGACGGTAACGAGCGAGGATGTGAGCGAGGACGTGAGCGACGACGTGACCCGCAGCGTGACTGAGAGCGACAGCTACGCCGTTACGTCTGGCTGGACGAGCGGTACTGGCGCCAGGCAGCAGACCACGGAGACAACCGAGACCATGGAGACCACTACCGAGGAGGCTACTACCGAGGAGACCACCACGGAGGAGACGACCGTGACGTCAGAGAACGTTTCTCGCGACAGCAAGAAGGCGAGCGGTCTGGCGACGGCCGCCATCGGTGTCGCGACGGCCACCACCGCGGGCGCTGTCATTGGCTCTGCTGTGAGTGCAACCCGCTCGAAGACCTCGTCCGGCGATGTCGGCTCGACGGAAGTGACAGAGACGACGGAGACGGTAACGAGCGAGGATGTGAGCGAGGACGTGAGCGACGACGTGACCCGCAGCGTGACTGAGAGCGACAGCTACGCCGTTACGTCTGGCTGGACGAGCGGTACTGGCGCCAGGCAGCAGACCACGGAGACAACCGAGACCATGGAGACCACTACCGAGGAGGCTACTACCGAGGAGACCACCACGGAGGAGACGACCGTGACGTCAGAGAACGTTTCTCGCGACAGCAAGAAGGCGAGCGGTCTGGCGACGGCCGCCATCGGTGTCGCGACGGCCACCACCGCGGGCGCTGTCATTGGCTCTGCTGTGAGTGCAACCCGCTCGAAGACCTCGTCCGGCGATGTCGGCTCGACGGAAGTGACAGAGACGACGGAGACGGTAACGAGCGAGGATGTGAGCGAGGACGTGAGCGACGACGTGACCCGCAGCGTGACTGAGAGCGACAGCTACGCCGTTACGTCTGGCTGGACGAGCGGTACTGGCGCCAGGCAGCAGACCACGGAGACAACCGAGACCATGGAGACCACTACCGAGGAGGCTACTACCGAGGAGACCACCACGGAGGAGACGACCGTGACGTCAGAGAACGTTTCTCGCGACAGCAAGAAGGCGAGCGGTCTGGCGACGGCCGCCATCGGTGTCGCGACGGCCACCACCGCGGGCGCTGTCATTGGCTCTGCTGTGAGTGCAACCCGCTCGAAGACCTCGTCCGGCGATGTCGGCTCGACGGAAGTGACAGAGACGACGGAGACGGTAACGAGCGAGGATGTGAGCGAGGACGTGAGCGACGACGTGACCCGCAGCGTGACTGAGAGCGACAGCTACGCCGTTACGTCTGGCTGGACGAGCGGTACTGGCGCCAGGCAGCAGACCACGGAGACAACCGAGACCATGGAGACCACTACCGAGGAGGCTACTACCGAGGAGACCACCACGGAGGAGACGACCGTGACGTCAGAGAACGTTTCTCGCGACAGCAAGAAGGCGAGCGGTCTGGCGACGGCCGCCATCGGTGTCGCGACGGCCACCACCGCGGGCGCTGTCATTGGCTCTGCTGTGAGTGCAACCCGCTCGAAGACCTCGTCCGGCGATGTCGGCTCGACGGAAGTGACAGAGACGACGGAGACGGTAACGAGCGAGGATGTGAGCGAGGACGTGAGCGACGACGTGACCCGCAGCGTGACTGAGAGCGACAGCTACGCCGTTACGTCTGGCTGGACGAGCGGTACTGGCGCCAGGCAGCAGACCACGGAGACAACCGAGACCATGGAGACCACTACCGAGGAGGCTACTACCGAGGAGACCACCACGGAGGAGACGACCGTGACGTCAGAGAACGTTTCTCGCGACAGCAAGAAGGCGAGCGGTCTGGCGACGGCCGCCATCGGTGTCGCGACGGCCACCACCGCGGGCGCTGTCATTGGCTCTGCTGTGAGTGCAACCCGCTCGAAGACCTCGTCCGGCGATGTCGGCTCGACGGAAGTGACAGAGACGACGGAGACGGTAACGAGCGAGGATGTGAGCGAGGACGTGAGCGACGACGTGACCCGCAGCGTGACTGAGAGCGACAGCTACGCCGTTACGTCTGGCTGGACGAGCGGTACTGGCGCCAGGCAGCAGACCACGGAGACAACCGAGACCATGGAGACCACTACCGAGGAGGCTACTACCGAGGAGACCACCACGGAGGAGACGACCGTGACGTCAGAGAACGTTTCTCGCGACAGCAAGAAGGCGAGCGGTCTGGCGACGGCCGCCATCGGTGTCGCGACGGCCACCACCGCGGGCGCTGTCATTGGCTCTGCTGTGAGTGCAACCCGCTCGAAGACCTCGTCCGGCGATGTCGGCTCGACGGAAGTGACAGAGACGACGGAGACGGTAACGAGCGAGGATGTGAGCGAGGACGTGAGCGACGACGTGACCCGCAGCGTGACTGAGAGCGACAGCTACGCCGTTACGTCTGGCTGGACGAGCGGTACTGGCGCCAGGCAGCAGACCACGGAGACAACCGAGACCATGGAGACCACTACCGAGGAGGCTACTACCGAGGAGACCACCACGGAGGAGACGACCGTGACGTCAGAGAACGTTTCTCGCGACAGCAAGAAGGCGAGCGGTCTGGCGACGGCCGCCATCGGTGTCGCGACGGCCACCACCGCGGGCGCTGTCATTGGCTCTGCTGTGAGTGCAACCCGCTCGAAGACCTCGTCCGGCGATGTCGGCTCGACGGAAGTGACAGAGACGACGGAGACGGTAACGAGCGAGGATGTGAGCGAGGACGTGAGCGACGACGTGACCCGCAGCGTGACTGAGAGCGACAGCTACGCCGTTACGTCTGGCTGGACGAGCGGTACTGGCGCCAGGCAGCAGACCACGGAGACAACCGAGACCATGGAGACCACTACCGAGGAGGCTACTACCGAGGAGACCACCACGGAGGAGACGACCGTGACGTCAGAGAACGTTTCTCGCGACAGCAAGAAGGCGAGCGGTCTGGCGACGGCCGCCATCGGTGTCGCGACGGCCACCACCGCGGGCGCTGTCATTGGCTCTGCTGTGAGTGCAACCCGCTCGAAGACCTCGTCCGGCGATGTCGGCTCGACGGAAGTGACAGAGACGACGGAGACGGTAACGAGCGAGGATGTGAGCGAGGACGTGAGCGACGACGTGACCCGCAGCGTGACTGAGAGCGACAGCTACGCCGTTACGTCTGGCTGGACGAGCGGTACTGGCGCCAGGCAGCAGACCACGGAGACAACCGAGACCATGGAGACCACTACCGAGGAGGCTACTACCGAGGAGACCACCACGGAGGAGACGACCGTGACGTCAGAGAACGTTTCTCGCGACAGCAAGAAGGCGAGCGGTCTGGCGACGGCCGCCATCGGTGTCGCGACGGCCACCACCGCGGGCGCTGTCATTGGCTCTGCTGTGAGTGCAACCCGCTCGAAGACCTCGTCCGGCGATGTCGGCTCGACGGAAGTGACAGAGACGACGGAGACGGTAACGAGCGAGGATGTGAGCGAGGACGTGAGCGACGACGTGACCCGCAGCGTGACTGAGAGCGACAGCTACGCCGTTACGTCTGGCTGGACGAGCGGTACTGGCGCCAGGCAGCAGACCACGGAGACAACCGAGACCATGGAGACCACTACCGAGGAGGCTACTACCGAGGAGACCACCACGGAGGAGACGACCGTGACGTCAGAGAACGTTTCTCGCGACAGCAAGAAGGCGAGCGGTCTGGCGACGGCCGCCATCGGTGTCGCGACGGCCACCACCGCGGGCGCTGTCATTGGCTCTGCTGTGAGTGCAACCCGCTCGAAGACCTCGTCCGGCGATGTCGGCTCGACGGAAGTGACAGAGACGACGGAGACGGTAACGAGCGAGGATGTGAGCGAGGACGTGAGCGACGACGTGACCCGCAGCGTGACTGAGAGCGACAGCTACGCCGTTACGTCTGGCTGGACGAGCGGTACTGGCGCCAGGCAGCAGACCACGGAGACAACCGAGACCATGGAGACCACTACCGAGGAGGCTACTACCGAGGAGACCACCACGGAGGAGACGACCGTGACGTCAGAGAACGTTTCTCGCGACAGCAAGAAGGCGAGCGGTCTGGCGACGGCCGCCATCGGTGTCGCGACGGCCACCACCGCGGGCGCTGTCATTGGCTCTGCTGTGAGTGCAACCCGCTCGAAGACCTCGTCCGGCGATGTCGGCTCGACGGAAGTGACAGAGACGACGGAGACGGTAACGAGCGAGGATGTGAGCGAGGACGTGAGCGACGACGTGACCCGCAGCGTGACTGAGAGCGACAGCTACGCCGTTACGTCTGGCTGGACGAGCGGTACTGGCGCCAGGCAGCAGACCACGGAGACAACCGAGACCATGGAGACCACTACCGAGGAGGCTACTACCGAGGAGACCACCACGGAGGAGACGACCGTGACGTCAGAGAACGTTTCTCGCGACAGCAAGAAGGCGAGCGGTCTGGCGACGGCCGCCATCGGTGTCGCGACGGCCACCACCGCGGGCGCTGTCATTGGCTCTGCTGTGAGTGCAACCCGCTCGAAGACCTCGTCCGGCGATGTCGGCTCGACGGAAGTGACAGAGACGACGGAGACGGTAACGAGCGAGGATGTGAGCGAGGACGTGAGCGACGACGTGACCCGCAGCGTGACTGAGAGCGACAGCTACGCCGTTACGTCTGGCTGGACGAGCGGTACTGGCGCCAGGCAGCAGACCACGGAGACAACCGAGACCATGGAGACCACTACCGAGGAGGCTACTACCGAGGAGACCACCACGGAGGAGACGACCGTGACGTCAGAGAACGTTTCTCGCGACAGCAAGAAGGCGAGCGGTCTGGCGACGGCCGCCATCGGTGTCGCGACGGCCACCACCGCGGGCGCTGTCATTGGCTCTGCTGTGAGTGCAACCCGCTCGAAGACCTCGTCCGGCGATGTCGGCTCGACGGAAGTGACAGAGACGACGGAGACGGTAACGAGCGAGGATGTGAGCGAGGACGTGAGCGACGACGTGACCCGCAGCGTGACTGAGAGCGACAGCTACGCCGTTACGTCTGGCTGGACGAGCGGTACTGGCGCCAGGCAGCAGACCACGGAGACAACCGAGACCATGGAGACCACTACCGAGGAGGCTACTACCGAGGAGACCACCACGGAGGAGACGACCGTGACGTCAGAGAACGTTTCTCGCGACAGCAAGAAGGCGAGCGGTCTGGCGACGGCCGCCATCGGTGTCGCGACGGCCACCACCGCGGGCGCTGTCATTGGCTCTGCTGTGAGTGCAACCCGCTCGAAGACCTCGTCCGGCGATGTCGGCTCGACGGAAGTGACAGAGACGACGGAGACGGTAACGAGCGAGGATGTGAGCGAGGACGTGAGCGACGACGTGACCCGCAGCGTGACTGAGAGCGACAGCTACGCCGTTACGTCTGGCTGGACGAGCGGTACTGGCGCCAGGCAGCAGACCACGGAGACAACCGAGACCATGGAGACCACTACCGAGGAGGCTACTACCGAGGAGACCACCACGGAGGAGACGACCGTGACGTCAGAGAACGTTTCTCGCGACAGCAAGAAGGCGAGCGGTCTGGCGACGGCCGCCATCGGTGTCGCGACGGCCACCACCGCGGGCGCTGTCATTGGCTCTGCTGTGAGTGCAACCCGCTCGAAGACCTCGTCCGGCGATGTCGGCTCGACGGAAGTGACAGAGACGACGGAGACGGTAACGAGCGAGGATGTGAGCGAGGACGTGAGCGACGACGTGACCCGCAGCGTGACTGAGAGCGACAGCTACGCCGTTACGTCTGGCTGGACGAGCGGTACTGGCGCCAGGCAGCAGACCACGGAGACAACCGAGACCATGGAGACCACTACCGAGGAGGCTACTACCGAGGAGACCACCACGGAGGAGACGACCGTGACGTCAGAGAACGTTTCTCGCGACAGCAAGAAGGCGAGCGGTCTGGCGACGGCCGCCATCGGTGTCGCGACGGCCACCACCGCGGGCGCTGTCATTGGCTCTGCTGTGAGTGCAACCCGCTCGAAGACCTCGTCCGGCGATGTCGGCTCGACGGAAGTGACAGAGACGACGGAGACGGTAACGAGCGAGGATGTGAGCGAGGACGTGAGCGACGACGTGACCCGCAGCGTGACTGAGAGCGACAGCTACGCCGTTACGTCTGGCTGGACGAGCGGTACTGGCGCCAGGCAGCAGACCACGGAGACAACCGAGACCATGGAGACCACTACCGAGGAGGCTACTACCGAGGAGACCACCACGGAGGAGACGACCGTGACGTCAGAGAACGTTTCTCGCGACAGCAAGAAGGCGAGCGGTCTGGCGACGGCCGCCATCGGTGTCGCGACGGCCACCACCGCGGGCGCTGTCATTGGCTCTGCTGTGAGTGCAACCCGCTCGAAGACCTCGTCCGGCGATGTCGGCTCGACGGAAGTGACAGAGACGACGGAGACGGTAACGAGCGAGGATGTGAGCGAGGACGTGAGCGACGACGTGACCCGCAGCGTGACTGAGAGCGACAGCTACGCCGTTACGTCTGGCTGGACGAGCGGTACTGGCGCCAGGCAGCAGACCACGGAGACAACCGAGACCATGGAGACCACTACCGAGGAGGCTACTACCGAGGAGACCACCACGGAGGAGACGACCGTGACGTCAGAGAACGTTTCTCGCGACAGCAAGAAGGCGAGCGGTCTGGCGACGGCCGCCATCGGTGTCGCGACGGCCACCACCGCGGGCGCTGTCATTGGCTCTGCTGTGAGTGCAACCCGCTCGAAGACCTCGTCCGGCGATGTCGGCTCGACGGAAGTGACAGAGACGACGGAGACGGTAACGAGCGAGGATGTGAGCGAGGACGTGAGCGACGACGTGACCCGCAGCGTGACTGAGAGCGACAGCTACGCCGTTACGTCTGGCTGGACGAGCGGTACTGGCGCCAGGCAGCAGACCACGGAGACAACCGAGACCATGGAGACCACTACCGAGGAGGCTACTACCGAGGAGACCACCACGGAGGAGACGACCGTGACGTCAGAGAACGTTTCTCGCGACAGCAAGAAGGCGAGCGGTCTGGCGACGGCCGCCATCGGTGTCGCGACGGCCACCACCGCGGGCGCTGTCATTGGCTCTGCTGTGAGTGCAACCCGCTCGAAGACCTCGTCCGGCGATGTCGGCTCGACGGAAGTGACAGAGACGACGGAGACGGTAACGAGCGAGGATGTGAGCGAGGACGTGAGCGACGACGTGACCCGCAGCGTGACTGAGAGCGACAGCTACGCCGTTACGTCTGGCTGGACGAGCGGTACTGGCGCCAGGCAGCAGACCACGGAGACAACCGAGACCATGGAGACCACTACCGAGGAGGCTACTACCGAGGAGACCACCACGGAGGAGACGACCGTGACGTCAGAGAACGTTTCTCGCGACAGCAAGAAGGCGAGCGGTCTGGCGACGGCCGCCATCGGTGTCGCGACGGCCACCACCGCGGGCGCTGTCATTGGCTCTGCTGTGAGTGCAACCCGCTCGAAGACCTCGTCCGGCGATGTCGGCTCGACGGAAGTGACAGAGACGACGGAGACGGTAACGAGCGAGGATGTGAGCGAGGACGTGAGCGACGACGTGACCCGCAGCGTGACTGAGAGCGACAGCTACGCCGTTACGTCTGGCTGGACGAGCGGTACTGGCGCCAGGCAGCAGACCACGGAGACAACCGAGACCATGGAGACCACTACCGAGGAGGCTACTACCGAGGAGACCACCACGGAGGAGACGACCGTGACGTCAGAGAACGTTTCTCGCGACAGCAAGAAGGCGAGCGGTCTGGCGACGGCCGCCATCGGTGTCGCGACGGCCACCACCGCGGGCGCTGTCATTGGCTCTGCTGTGAGTGCAACCCGCTCGAAGACCTCGTCCGGCGATGTCGGCTCGACGGAAGTGACAGAGACGACGGAGACGGTAACGAGCGAGGATGTGAGCGAGGACGTGAGCGACGACGTGACCCGCAGCGTGACTGAGAGCGACAGCTACGCCGTTACGTCTGGCTGGACGAGCGGTACTGGCGCCAGGCAGCAGACCACGGAGACAACCGAGACCATGGAGACCACTACCGAGGAGGCTACTACCGAGGAGACCACCACGGAGGAGACGACCGTGACGTCAGAGAACGTTTCTCGCGACAGCAAGAAGGCGAGCGGTCTGGCGACGGCCGCCATCGGTGTCGCGACGGCCACCACCGCGGGCGCTGTCATTGGCTCTGCTGTGAGTGCAACCCGCTCGAAGACCTCGTCCGGCGATGTCGGCTCGACGGAAGTGACAGAGACGACGGAGACGGTAACGAGCGAGGATGTGAGCGAGGACGTGAGCGACGACGTGACCCGCAGCGTGACTGAGAGCGACAGCTACGCCGTTACGTCTGGCTGGACGAGCGGTACTGGCGCCAGGCAGCAGACCACGGAGACAACCGAGACCATGGAGACCACTACCGAGGAGGCTACTACCGAGGAGACCACCACGGAGGAGACGACCGTGACGTCAGAGAACGTTTCTCGCGACAGCAAGAAGGCGAGCGGTCTGGCGACGGCCGCCATCGGTGTCGCGACGGCCACCACCGCGGGCGCTGTCATTGGCTCTGCTGTGAGTGCAACCCGCTCGAAGACCTCGTCCGGCGATGTCGGCTCGACGGAAGTGACAGAGACGACGGAGACGGTAACGAGCGAGGATGTGAGCGAGGACGTGAGCGACGACGTGACCCGCAGCGTGACTGAGAGCGACAGCTACGCCGTTACGTCTGGCTGGACGAGCGGTACTGGCGCCAGGCAGCAGACCACGGAGACAACCGAGACCATGGAGACCACTACCGAGGAGGCTACTACCGAGGAGACCACCACGGAGGAGACGACCGTGACGTCAGAGAACGTTTCTCGCGACAGCAAGAAGGCGAGCGGTCTGGCGACGGCCGCCATCGGTGTCGCGACGGCCACCACCGCGGGCGCTGTCATTGGCTCTGCTGTGAGTGCAACCCGCTCGAAGACCTCGTCCGGCGATGTCGGCTCGACGGAAGTGACAGAGACGACGGAGACGGTAACGAGCGAGGATGTGAGCGAGGACGTGAGCGACGACGTGACCCGCAGCGTGACTGAGAGCGACAGCTACGCCGTTACGTCTGGCTGGACGAGCGGTACTGGCGCCAGGCAGCAGACCACGGAGACAACCGAGACCATGGAGACCACTACCGAGGAGGCTACTACCGAGGAGACCACCACGGAGGAGACGACCGTGACGTCAGAGAACGTTTCTCGCGACAGCAAGAAGGCGAGCGGTCTGGCGACGGCCGCCATCGGTGTCGCGACGGCCACCACCGCGGGCGCTGTCATTGGCTCTGCTGTGAGTGCAACCCGCTCGAAGACCTCGTCCGGCGATGTCGGCTCGACGGAAGTGACAGAGACGACGGAGACGGTAACGAGCGAGGATGTGAGCGAGGACGTGAGCGACGACGTGACCCGCAGCGTGACTGAGAGCGACAGCTACGCCGTTACGTCTGGCTGGACGAGCGGTACTGGCGCCAGGCAGCAGACCACGGAGACAACCGAGACCATGGAGACCACTACCGAGGAGGCTACTACCGAGGAGACCACCACGGAGGAGACGACCGTGACGTCAGAGAACGTTTCTCGCGACAGCAAGAAGGCGAGCGGTCTGGCGACGGCCGCCATCGGTGTCGCGACGGCCACCACCGCGGGCGCTGTCATTGGCTCTGCTGTGAGTGCAACCCGCTCGAAGACCTCGTCCGGCGATGTCGGCTCGACGGAAGTGACAGAGACGACGGAGACGGTAACGAGCGAGGATGTGAGCGAGGACGTGAGCGACGACGTGACCCGCAGCGTGACTGAGAGCGACAGCTACGCCGTTACGTCTGGCTGGACGAGCGGTACTGGCGCCAGGCAGCAGACCACGGAGACAACCGAGACCATGGAGACCACTACCGAGGAGGCTACTACCGAGGAGACCACCACGGAGGAGACGACCGTGACGTCAGAGAACGTTTCTCGCGACAGCAAGAAGGCGAGCGGTCTGGCGACGGCCGCCATCGGTGTCGCGACGGCCACCACCGCGGGCGCTGTCATTGGCTCTGCTGTGAGTGCAACCCGCTCGAAGACCTCGTCCGGCGATGTCGGCTCGACGGAAGTGACGGAGATGGACAATATTCGTGAAAATGTGTTATCCGAGTGTTCTCCGAGATTAAAATCGGAGCACGGAAACACTCTTGTTATCCTGGGCCTCGTTGGCGGTATTAAGGGGAATTCGAAGCTTCGCAAGGTGAAGGAGACTTCGTTCAGACGGACATGGCTGGTGGAGTTCGTGAGCTATTGCGAGAAGCGGGGCAAAGACGTTTCGAATCTAGCTTCGGAGGAAGTACGTGAGCTTTCCCGTGATTTCTGCGTGAAAAACCTCTCAAGCTTCAGTGAAAATCTGTATGAGAGCGGTTCGTTGGATGAGAAGCGAGCAGCGTGGAATGTGTCCCAGATGTTGTCGGTGCAGTTTCCCGAGCTTGCCGTTCATCGATTTGGTGTTGAGTTTGGGCAGCACAAGCGTGTATTGGTGATTGATGAACTGTCTAGCGAAGACAAGAAGGTGCCTGAGACCGCAGGTACACAAGTGCTGACTTCAATGCTGAAGGAATCACCTAAGCTGTCTGGTGGCTATGAGAATGTTCTGATTACGGCGGGCGGCGAAACGGTGTTCTATGGATCAGCAAAGGCTCTCATTGCATTCTTCCGAGAGCTTGGATTTGCCCAGCCACAAACCATTGACACCACTGAATTCTTACTTGGCCTCAGTGCTAGTGACAACGCCCAGTACCACGTCACAGTTATTGATGGTGCCAATGAAGAGAAGGCGAACCAGAACGTCCAAAGTCTATCCTCCTTCGTTAACTTCCCCGACGACACTGTTCTCCTGACTGGTGCAAACCTGTCTGAACAGGCAAAGATATCAATTTCAGACGATAACCAAGCCGAAGGCAAAAACATCACGGCAACACGAACGACGGAAAGCTCAACCGCGGCGGAGAGTGTGTCTGCTGGCTCGGTGACGACGACGTCTGTTAGCGACAAGGAGAGCTCTGCTGCGCTGGTGGCTGCCGGCACTGCTGCGATGAGCAGCCTGTACGCGAGCTACGCCCGCGAGGGAAGCAACGTCGAGTCGATGACATTCTCTGCCGATATCGATGCGGCTGCGCAGGAGATCCAGCGCGTGTGCACCGGTGCGGCATCGGACGAGGCTGCGCTGGCCTCGCTGCTGTTGTCGAAGAGTGTGGAGCAGCGCTACCTGATCTGGTGGCGCTACCGTATCCTGTACAAGCAGAGCCTGACGGTGTGGGTGAAGAGCACGAGCGACTACGGCATTTTGCTGAAGATGATCGCGAGCCCTCTGGAGCACGTGGAGGCCGAGATCCTGCGTAAGGCGACGAAGGGCCTGGGTACGACGGAGGAATGGATCTACCCAGTGGTGATGGCTCGCTCGAATGCCGAGATTGCGCTGCTGAAGAAGACGTTCCAGGAGAAGTACGGCGATGATCTGGTGAAGATCTTGAGCGGTGAGCTGAGCGGCGACTTGAAGAAGGTGATCCTGACCGCTATGCGCGGCGAGGTGGCTGACTTCAACGCGTCTGTCCACACGAGCGCGAAGGCTGCTTCGGACGCGGACGCCTTGTACAAGGCCGGCGAGGGCCGCATGGGCACGGATGAGACGACGTTCATCAACATCCTGGTGCTGAGCCCGCGGAGCACGTGCGCAGCATCAACAGTGCGTACGTGGCGAAGTACAGGACGGACATCGTGAGCGCGATCAAGGCGGAGTTCTCTGGCGACGCGAAGCGTGCGCTGCTGTTCCTGGTGCGCTCGGTGCTGGAGCCTGTGGATCTGCTGGCGGAACTGTTCGAGACGACGCTGAAGGGCGGTAGCAAGAACGCGTATGGTCTGAGTGCGTGGGTTGTGCGGTACTACCGTCTCCTTGTGCGCATTCGCATCGTGTACACGCGTCTGTACCGCCAGGAGCTGCGCACGCGCATCCAGGGCGTGGTGAGCGGCGAATACTGCCAGCTGCTTCTGTCCGTGTTTGACGCGGCTGAGGTGGAGTGTGGTGCGTCTGCATCTGCTTCGGCAAGTGCCGTTGTGAGTGGCTCGAGCGCTGCTGTGGGCGGTGCTGCCATTGGTGCGAGTACGTCGGTGGAGGAGAAGGCAACAATTTCGTCGAGCTCTGCTGTGAGTGCGAGTGCTACGGAGAGTGTGTCTGCTGGCTCGGTGACGACGACGTCTGTTAGCGACAAGGAGAGCTCTGCTGCGCTGGTGGCTGCCGGCACTGCTGCGATGAGCAGCCTGTACGCGAGCTACGCCCGCGAGGGCAGCAACGTCGAGTCGATGACATTCTCTGCCGATATCGATGCGGCTGCGCAGGAGATCCAGCGCGTGTGCACCGGTGCGGCATCGGACGAGGCTGCGCTGGCCTCGCTGCTGTTGTCGAAGAGTGTGGAGCAGCGCTACCTGATCTGGTGGCGCTACCGTATCCTGTACAAGCAGAGCCTGACGGTGTGGGTGAAGAGCACGAGCGACTACGGCATTTTGCTGAAGATGATCGCGAGCCCTCTGGAGCACGTGGAGGCCGAGATCCTGCGTAAGGCGACGAAGGGCCTGGGTACGACGGAGGAATGGATCTACCCAGTGGTGATGGCTCGCTCGAATGCCGAGATTGCGCTGCTGAAGAAGACGTTCCAGGAGAAGTACGGCGATGATCTGGTGAAGATCTTGAGCGGTGAGCTGAGCGGCGACTTGAAGAAGGTGATCCTGACCGCTATGCGCGGCGAGGTGGCTGACTTCAACGCGTCTGTCCACACGAGCGCGAAGGCTGCTTCGGACGCGGACGCCTTGTACAAGGCCGGCGAGGGCCGCATGGGCACGGATGAGACGACGTTCATCAACATCCTGGTGCTGAGCCCGCGGAGCACGTGCGCAGCATCAACAGTGCGTACGTGGCGAAGTACAGGACGGACATCGTGAGCGCGATCAAGGCGGAGTTCTCTGGCGACGCGAAGCGTGCGCTGCTGTTCCTGGTGCGCTCGGTGCTGGAGCCTGTGGATCTGCTGGCGGAACTGTTCGAGACGACGCTGAAGGGCGGTAGCAAGAACGCGTATGGTCTGAGTGCGTGGGTTGTGCGGTACTACCGTCTCCTTGTGCGCATTCGCATCGTGTACACGCGTCTGTACCGCCAGGAGCTGCGCACGCGCATCCAGGGCGTGGTGAGCGGCGAATACTGCCAGCTGCTTCTGTCCGTGTTTGACGCGGCTGAGGTGGAGTGTGGTGCGTCTGCATCTGCTTCGGCAAGTGCCGTTGTGAGTGGCTCGAGCGCTGCTGTGGGCGGTGCTGCCATTGGTGCGAGTACGTCGGTGGAGGAGAAGGCAACAATTTCGTCGAGCTCTGCTGTGAGTGCGAGTGCTACGGAGAGTGTGTCTGCTGGCTCGGTGACGACGACGTCTGTTAGCGACAAGGAGAGCTCTGCTGCGCTGGTGGCTGCCGGCACTGCTGCGATGAGCAGCCTGTACGCGAGCTACGCCCGCGAGGGCAGCAACGTCGAGTCGATGACATTCTCTGCCGATATCGATGCGGCTGCGCAGGAGATCCAGCGCGTGTGCACCGGTGCGGCATCGGACGAGGCTGCGCTGGCCTCGCTGCTGTTGTCGAAGAGTGTGGAGCAGCGCTACCTGATCTGGTGGCGCTACCGTATCCTGTACAAGCAGAGCCTGACGGTGTGGGTGAAGAGCACGAGCGACTACGGCATTTTGCTGAAGATGATCGCGAGCCCTCTGGAGCACGTGGAGGCCGAGATCCTGCGTAAGGCGACGAAGGGCCTGGGTACGACGGAGGAATGGATCTACCCAGTGGTGATGGCTCGCTCGAATGCCGAGATTGCGCTGCTGAAGAAGACGTTCCAGGAGAAGTACGGCGATGATCTGGTGAAGATCTTGAGCGGTGAGCTGAGCGGCGACTTGAAGAAGGTGATCCTGACCGCTATGCGCGGCGAGGTGGCTGACTTCAACGCGTCTGTCCACACGAGCGCGAAGGCTGCTTCGGACGCGGACGCCTTGTACAAGGCCGGCGAGGGCCGCATGGGCACGGATGAGACGACGTTCATCAACATCCTGGTGCTGAGCCCGCGGAGCACGTGCGCAGCATCAACAGTGCGTACGTGGCGAAGTACAGGACGGACATCGTGAGCGCGATCAAGGCGGAGTTCTCTGGCGACGCGAAGCGTGCGCTGCTGTTCCTGGTGCGCTCGGTGCTGGAGCCTGTGGATCTGCTGGCGGAACTGTTCGAGACGACGCTGAAGGGCGGTAGCAAGAACGCGTATGGTCTGAGTGCGTGGGTTGTGCGGTACTACCGTCTCCTTGTGCGCATTCGCATCGTGTACACGCGTCTGTACCGCCAGGAGCTGCGCACGCGCATCCAGGGCGTGGTGAGCGGCGAATACTGCCAGCTGCTTCTGTCCGTGTTTGACGCGGCTGAGGTGGAGTGTGGTGCGTCTGCATCTGCTTCGGCAAGTGCCGTTGTGAGTGGCTCGAGCGCTGCTGTGGGCGGTGCTGCCATTGGTGCGAGTACGTCGGTGGAGGAGAAGGCAACAATTTCGTCGAGCTCTGCTGTGAGTGCGAGTGCTACGGAGAGTGTGTCTGCTGGCTCGGTGACGACGACGTCTGTTAGCGACAAGGAGAGCTCTGCTGCGCTGGTGGCTGCCGGCACTGCTGCGATGAGCAGCCTGTACGCGAGCTACGCCCGCGAGGGCAGCAACGTCGAGTCGATGACATTCTCTGCCGATATCGATGCGGCTGCGCAGGAGATCCAGCGCGTGTGCACCGGTGCGGCATCGGACGAGGCTGCGCTGGCCTCGCTGCTGTTGTCGAAGAGTGTGGAGCAGCGCTACCTGATCTGGTGGCGCTACCGTATCCTGTACAAGCAGAGCCTGACGGTGTGGGTGAAGAGCACGAGCGACTACGGCATTTTGCTGAAGATGATCGCGAGCCCTCTGGAGCACGTGGAGGCCGAGATCCTGCGTAAGGCGACGAAGGGCCTGGGTACGACGGAGGAATGGATCTACCCAGTGGTGATGGCTCGCTCGAATGCCGAGATTGCGCTGCTGAAGAAGACGTTCCAGGAGAAGTACGGCGATGATCTGGTGAAGATCTTGAGCGGTGAGCTGAGCGGCGACTTGAAGAAGGTGATCCTGACCGCTATGCGCGGCGAGGTGGCTGACTTCAACGCGTCTGTCCACACGAGCGCGAAGGCTGCTTCGGACGCGGACGCCTTGTACAAGGCCGGCGAGGGCCGCATGGGCACGGATGAGACGACGTTCATCAACATCCTGGTGCTGAGCCCGCGGAGCACGTGCGCAGCATCAACAGTGCGTACGTGGCGAAGTACAGGACGGACATCGTGAGCGCGATCAAGGCGGAGTTCTCTGGCGACGCGAAGCGTGCGCTGCTGTTCCTGGTGCGCTCGGTGCTGGAGCCTGTGGATCTGCTGGCGGAACTGTTCGAGACGACGCTGAAGGGCGGTAGCAAGAACGCGTATGGTCTGAGTGCGTGGGTTGTGCGGTACTACCGTCTCCTTGTGCGCATTCGCATCGTGTACACGCGTCTGTACCGCCAGGAGCTGCGCACGCGCATCCAGGGCGTGGTGAGCGGCGAATACTGCCAGCTGCTTCTGTCCGTGTTTGACGCGGCTGAGGTGGAGTGTGGTGCGTCTGCATCTGCTTCGGCAAGTGCCGTTGTGAGTGGCTCGAGCGCTGCTGTGGGCGGTGCTGCCATTGGTGCGAGTACGTCGGTGGAGGAGAAGGCAACAATTTCGTCGAGCTCTGCTGTGAGTGCGAGTGCTACGGAGAGTGTGTCTGCTGGCTCGGTGACGACGACGTCTGTTAGCGACAAGGAGAGCTCTGCTGCGCTGGTGGCTGCCGGCACTGCTGCGATGAGCAGCCTGTACGCGAGCTACGCCCGCGAGGGCAGCAACGTCGAGTCGATGACATTCTCTGCCGATATCGATGCGGCTGCGCAGGAGATCCAGCGCGTGTGCACCGGTGCGGCATCGGACGAGGCTGCGCTGGCCTCGCTGCTGTTGTCGAAGAGTGTGGAGCAGCGCTACCTGATCTGGTGGCGCTACCGTATCCTGTACAAGCAGAGCCTGACGGTGTGGGTGAAGAGCACGAGCGACTACGGCATTTTGCTGAAGATGATCGCGAGCCCTCTGGAGCACGTGGAGGCCGAGATCCTGCGTAAGGCGACGAAGGGCCTGGGTACGACGGAGGAATGGATCTACCCAGTGGTGATGGCTCGCTCGAATGCCGAGATTGCGCTGCTGAAGAAGACGTTCCAGGAGAAGTACGGCGATGATCTGGTGAAGATCTTGAGCGGTGAGCTGAGCGGCGACTTGAAGAAGGTGATCCTGACCGCTATGCGCGGCGAGGTGGCTGACTTCAACGCGTCTGTCCACACGAGCGCGAAGGCTGCTTCGGACGCGGACGCCTTGTACAAGGCCGGCGAGGGCCGCATGGGCACGGATGAGACGACGTTCATCAACATCCTGGTGCTGAGCCCGCGGAGCACGTGCGCAGCATCAACAGTGCGTACGTGGCGAAGTACAGGACGGACATCGTGAGCGCGATCAAGGCGGAGTTCTCTGGCGACGCGAAGCGTGCGCTGCTGTTCCTGGTGCGCTCGGTGCTGGAGCCTGTGGATCTGCTGGCGGAACTGTTCGAGACGACGCTGAAGGGCGGTAGCAAGAACGCGTATGGTCTGAGTGCGTGGGTTGTGCGGTACTACCGTCTCCTTGTGCGCATTCGCATCGTGTACACGCGTCTGTACCGCCAGGAGCTGCGCACGCGCATCCAGGGCGTGGTGAGCGGCGAATACTGCCAGCTGCTTCTGTCCGTGTTTGACGCGGCTGAGGTGGAGTGTGGTGCGTCTGCATCTGCTTCGGCAAGTGCCGTTGTGAGTGGCTCGAGCGCTGCTGTGGGCGGTGCTGCCATTGGTGCGAGTACGTCGGTGGAGGAGAAGGCAACAATTTCGTCGAGCTCTGCTGTGAGTGCGAGTGCTACGGAGAGTGTGTCTGCTGGCTCGGTGACGACGACGTCTGTTAGCGACAAGGAGAGCTCTGCTGCGCTGGTGGCTGCCGGCACTGCTGCGATGAGCAGCCTGTACGCGAGCTACGCCCGCGAGGGCAGCAACGTCGAGTCGATGACATTCTCTGCCGATATCGATGCGGCTGCGCAGGAGATCCAGCGCGTGTGCACCGGTGCGGCATCGGACGAGGCTGCGCTGGCCTCGCTGCTGTTGTCGAAGAGTGTGGAGCAGCGCTACCTGATCTGGTGGCGCTACCGTATCCTGTACAAGCAGAGCCTGACGGTGTGGGTGAAGAGCACGAGCGACTACGGCATTTTGCTGAAGATGATCGCGAGCCCTCTGGAGCACGTGGAGGCCGAGATCCTGCGTAAGGCGACGAAGGGCCTGGGTACGACGGAGGAATGGATCTACCCAGTGGTGATGGCTCGCTCGAATGCCGAGATTGCGCTGCTGAAGAAGACGTTCCAGGAGAAGTACGGCGATGATCTGGTGAAGATCTTGAGCGGTGAGCTGAGCGGCGACTTGAAGAAGGTGATCCTGACCGCTATGCGCGGCGAGGTGGCTGACTTCAACGCGTCTGTCCACACGAGCGCGAAGGCTGCTTCGGACGCGGACGCCTTGTACAAGGCCGGCGAGGGCCGCATGGGCACGGATGAGACGACGTTCATCAACATCCTGGTGCTGAGCCCGCGGAGCACGTGCGCAGCATCAACAGTGCGTACGTGGCGAAGTACAGGACGGACATCGTGAGCGCGATCAAGGCGGAGTTCTCTGGCGACGCGAAGCGTGCGCTGCTGTTCCTGGTGCGCTCGGTGCTGGAGCCTGTGGATCTGCTGGCGGAACTGTTCGAGACGACGCTGAAGGGCGGTAGCAAGAACGCGTATGGTCTGAGTGCGTGGGTTGTGCGGTACTACCGTCTCCTTGTGCGCATTCGCATCGTGTACACGCGTCTGTACCGCCAGGAGCTGCGCACGCGCATCCAGGGCGTGGTGAGCGGCGAATACTGCCAGCTGCTTCTGTCCGTGTTTGACGCGGCTGAGGTGGAGTGTGGTGCGTCTGCATCTGCTTCGGCAAGTGCCGTTGTGAGTGGCTCGAGCGCTGCTGTGGGCGGTGCTGCCATTGGTGCGAGTACGTCGGTGGAGGAGAAGGCAACAATTTCGTCGAGCTCTGCTGTGAGTGCGAGTGCTACGGAGAGTGTGTCTGCTGGCTCGGTGACGACGACGTCTGTTAGCGACAAGGAGAGCTCTGCTGCGCTGGTGGCTGCCGGCACTGCTGCGATGAGCAGCCTGTACGCGAGCTACGCCCGCGAGGGCAGCAACGTCGAGTCGATGACATTCTCTGCCGATATCGATGCGGCTGCGCAGGAGATCCAGCGCGTGTGCACCGGTGCGGCATCGGACGAGGCTGCGCTGGCCTCGCTGCTGTTGTCGAAGAGTGTGGAGCAGCGCTACCTGATCTGGTGGCGCTACCGTATCCTGTACAAGCAGAGCCTGACGGTGTGGGTGAAGAGCACGAGCGACTACGGCATTTTGCTGAAGATGATCGCGAGCCCTCTGGAGCACGTGGAGGCCGAGATCCTGCGTAAGGCGACGAAGGGCCTGGGTACGACGGAGGAATGGATCTACCCAGTGGTGATGGCTCGCTCGAATGCCGAGATTGCGCTGCTGAAGAAGACGTTCCAGGAGAAGTACGGCGATGATCTGGTGAAGATCTTGAGCGGTGAGCTGAGCGGCGACTTGAAGAAGGTGATCCTGACCGCTATGCGCGGCGAGGTGGCTGACTTCAACGCGTCTGTCCACACGAGCGCGAAGGCTGCTTCGGACGCGGACGCCTTGTACAAGGCCGGCGAGGGCCGCATGGGCACGGATGAGACGACGTTCATCAACATCCTGGTGCTGAGCCCGCGGAGCACGTGCGCAGCATCAACAGTGCGTACGTGGCGAAGTACAGGACGGACATCGTGAGCGCGATCAAGGCGGAGTTCTCTGGCGACGCGAAGCGTGCGCTGCTGTTCCTGGTGCGCTCGGTGCTGGAGCCTGTGGATCTGCTGGCGGAACTGTTCGAGACGACGCTGAAGGGCGGTAGCAAGAACGCGTATGGTCTGAGTGCGTGGGTTGTGCGGTACTACCGTCTCCTTGTGCGCATTCGCATCGTGTACACGCGTCTGTACCGCCAGGAGCTGCGCACGCGCATCCAGGGCGTGGTGAGCGGCGAATACTGCCAGCTGCTTCTGTCCGTGTTTGACGCGGCTGAGGTGGAGTGTGGTGCGTCTGCATCTGCTTCGGCAAGTGCCGTTGTGAGTGGCTCGAGCGCTGCTGTGGGCGGTGCTGCCATTGGTGCGAGTACGTCGGTGGAGGAGAAGGCAACAATTTCGTCGAGCTCTGCTGTGAGTGCGAGTGCTACGGAGAGTGTGTCTGCTGGCTCGGTGACGACGACGTCTGTTAGCGACAAGGAGAGCTCTGCTGCGCTGGTGGCTGCCGGCACTGCTGCGATGAGCAGCCTGTACGCGAGCTACGCCCGCGAGGGCAGCAACGTCGAGTCGATGACATTCTCTGCCGATATCGATGCGGCTGCGCAGGAGATCCAGCGCGTGTGCACCGGTGCGGCATCGGACGAGGCTGCGCTGGCCTCGCTGCTGTTGTCGAAGAGTGTGGAGCAGCGCTACCTGATCTGGTGGCGCTACCGTATCCTGTACAAGCAGAGCCTGACGGTGTGGGTGAAGAGCACGAGCGACTACGGCATTTTGCTGAAGATGATCGCGAGCCCTCTGGAGCACGTGGAGGCCGAGATCCTGCGTAAGGCGACGAAGGGCCTGGGTACGACGGAGGAATGGATCTACCCAGTGGTGATGGCTCGCTCGAATGCCGAGATTGCGCTGCTGAAGAAGACGTTCCAGGAGAAGTACGGCGATGATCTGGTGAAGATCTTGAGCGGTGAGCTGAGCGGCGACTTGAAGAAGGTGATCCTGACCGCTATGCGCGGCGAGGTGGCTGACTTCAACGCGTCTGTCCACACGAGCGCGAAGGCTGCTTCGGACGCGGACGCCTTGTACAAGGCCGGCGAGGGCCGCATGGGCACGGATGAGACGACGTTCATCAACATCCTGGTGCTGAGCCCGCGGAGCACGTGCGCAGCATCAACAGTGCGTACGTGGCGAAGTACAGGACGGACATCGTGAGCGCGATCAAGGCGGAGTTCTCTGGCGACGCGAAGCGTGCGCTGCTGTTCCTGGTGCGCTCGGTGCTGGAGCCTGTGGATCTGCTGGCGGAACTGTTCGAGACGACGCTGAAGGGCGGTAGCAAGAACGCGTATGGTCTGAGTGCGTGGGTTGTGCGGTACTACCGTCTCCTTGTGCGCATTCGCATCGTGTACACGCGTCTGTACCGCCAGGAGCTGCGCACGCGCATCCAGGGCGTGGTGAGCGGCGAATACTGCCAGCTGCTTCTGTCCGTGTTTGACGCGGCTGAGGTGGAGTGTGGTGCGTCTGCATCTGCTTCGGCAAGTGCCGTTGTGAGTGGCTCGAGCGCTGCTGTGGGCGGTGCTGCCATTGGTGCGAGTACGTCGGTGGAGGAGAAGGCAACAATTTCGTCGAGCTCTGCTGTGAGTGCGAGTGCTACGGAGAGTGTGTCTGCTGGCTCGGTGACGACGACGTCTGTTAGCGACAAGGAGAGCTCTGCTGCGCTGGTGGCTGCCGGCACTGCTGCGATGAGCAGCCTGTACGCGAGCTACGCCCGCGAGGGCAGCAACGTCGAGTCGATGACATTCTCTGCCGATATCGATGCGGCTGCGCAGGAGATCCAGCGCGTGTGCACCGGTGCGGCATCGGACGAGGCTGCGCTGGCCTCGCTGCTGTTGTCGAAGAGTGTGGAGCAGCGCTACCTGATCTGGTGGCGCTACCGTATCCTGTACAAGCAGAGCCTGACGGTGTGGGTGAAGAGCACGAGCGACTACGGCATTTTGCTGAAGATGATCGCGAGCCCTCTGGAGCACGTGGAGGCCGAGATCCTGCGTAAGGCGACGAAGGGCCTGGGTACGACGGAGGAATGGATCTACCCAGTGGTGATGGCTCGCTCGAATGCCGAGATTGCGCTGCTGAAGAAGACGTTCCAGGAGAAGTACGGCGATGATCTGGTGAAGATCTTGAGCGGTGAGCTGAGCGGCGACTTGAAGAAGGTGATCCTGACCGCTATGCGCGGCGAGGTGGCTGACTTCAACGCGTCTGTCCACACGAGCGCGAAGGCTGCTTCGGACGCGGACGCCTTGTACAAGGCCGGCGAGGGCCGCATGGGCACGGATGAGACGACGTTCATCAACATCCTGGTGCTGAGCCCGCGGAGCACGTGCGCAGCATCAACAGTGCGTACGTGGCGAAGTACAGGACGGACATCGTGAGCGCGATCAAGGCGGAGTTCTCTGGCGACGCGAAGCGTGCGCTGCTGTTCCTGGTGCGCTCGGTGCTGGAGCCTGTGGATCTGCTGGCGGAACTGTTCGAGACGACGCTGAAGGGCGGTAGCAAGAACGCGTATGGTCTGAGTGCGTGGGTTGTGCGGTACTACCGTCTCCTTGTGCGCATTCGCATCGTGTACACGCGTCTGTACCGCCAGGAGCTGCGCACGCGCATCCAGGGCGTGGTGAGCGGCGAATACTGCCAGCTGCTTCTGTCCGTGTTTGACGCGGCTGAGGTGGAGTGTGGTGCGTCTGCATCTGCTTCGGCAAGTGCCGTTGTGAGTGGCTCGAGCGCTGCTGTGGGCGGTGCTGCCATTGGTGCGAGTACGTCGGTGGAGGAGAAGGCAACAATTTCGTCGAGCTCTGCTGTGAGTGCGAGTGCTACGGAGAGTGTGTCTGCTGGCTCGGTGACGACGACGTCTGTTAGCGACAAGGAGAGCTCTGCTGCGCTGGTGGCTGCCGGCACTGCTGCGATGAGCAGCCTGTACGCGAGCTACGCCCGCGAGGGCAGCAACGTCGAGTCGATGACATTCTCTGCCGATATCGATGCGGCTGCGCAGGAGATCCAGCGCGTGTGCACCGGTGCGGCATCGGACGAGGCTGCGCTGGCCTCGCTGCTGTTGTCGAAGAGTGTGGAGCAGCGCTACCTGATCTGGTGGCGCTACCGTATCCTGTACAAGCAGAGCCTGACGGTGTGGGTGAAGAGCACGAGCGACTACGGCATTTTGCTGAAGATGATCGCGAGCCCTCTGGAGCACGTGGAGGCCGAGATCCTGCGTAAGGCGACGAAGGGCCTGGGTACGACGGAGGAATGGATCTACCCAGTGGTGATGGCTCGCTCGAATGCCGAGATTGCGCTGCTGAAGAAGACGTTCCAGGAGAAGTACGGCGATGATCTGGTGAAGATCTTGAGCGGTGAGCTGAGCGGCGACTTGAAGAAGGTGATCCTGACCGCTATGCGCGGCGAGGTGGCTGACTTCAACGCGTCTGTCCACACGAGCGCGAAGGCTGCTTCGGACGCGGACGCCTTGTACAAGGCCGGCGAGGGCCGCATGGGCACGGATGAGACGACGTTCATCAACATCCTGGTGCTGAGCCCGCGGAGCACGTGCGCAGCATCAACAGTGCGTACGTGGCGAAGTACAGGACGGACATCGTGAGCGCGATCAAGGCGGAGTTCTCTGGCGACGCGAAGCGTGCGCTGCTGTTCCTGGTGCGCTCGGTGCTGGAGCCTGTGGATCTGCTGGCGGAACTGTTCGAGACGACGCTGAAGGGCGGTAGCAAGAACGCGTATGGTCTGAGTGCGTGGGTTGTGCGGTACTACCGTCTCCTTGTGCGCATTCGCATCGTGTACACGCGTCTGTACCGCCAGGAGCTGCGCACGCGCATCCAGGGCGTGGTGAGCGGCGAATACTGCCAGCTGCTTCTGTCCGTGTTTGACGCGGCTGAGGTGGAGTGTGGTGCGTCTGCATCTGCTTCGGCAAGTGCCGTTGTGAGTGGCTCGAGCGCTGCTGTGGGCGGTGCTGCCATTGGTGCGAGTACGTCGGTGGAGGAGAAGGCAACAATTTCGTCGAGCTCTGCTGTGAGTGCGAGTGCTACGGAGAGTGTGTCTGCTGGCTCGGTGACGACGACGTCTGTTAGCGACAAGGAGAGCTCTGCTGCGCTGGTGGCTGCCGGCACTGCTGCGATGAGCAGCCTGTACGCGAGCTACGCCCGCGAGGGCAGCAACGTCGAGTCGATGACATTCTCTGCCGATATCGATGCGGCTGCGCAGGAGATCCAGCGCGTGTGCACCGGTGCGGCATCGGACGAGGCTGCGCTGGCCTCGCTGCTGTTGTCGAAGAGTGTGGAGCAGCGCTACCTGATCTGGTGGCGCTACCGTATCCTGTACAAGCAGAGCCTGACGGTGTGGGTGAAGAGCACGAGCGACTACGGCATTTTGCTGAAGATGATCGCGAGCCCTCTGGAGCACGTGGAGGCCGAGATCCTGCGTAAGGCGACGAAGGGCCTGGGTACGACGGAGGAATGGATCTACCCAGTGGTGATGGCTCGCTCGAATGCCGAGATTGCGCTGCTGAAGAAGACGTTCCAGGAGAAGTACGGCGATGATCTGGTGAAGATCTTGAGCGGTGAGCTGAGCGGCGACTTGAAGAAGGTGATCCTGACCGCTATGCGCGGCGAGGTGGCTGACTTCAACGCGTCTGTCCACACGAGCGCGAAGGCTGCTTCGGACGCGGACGCCTTGTACAAGGCCGGCGAGGGCCGCATGGGCACGGATGAGACGACGTTCATCAACATCCTGGTGCTGAGCCCGCGGAGCACGTGCGCAGCATCAACAGTGCGTACGTGGCGAAGTACAGGACGGACATCGTGAG
Source organism: Phytophthora sp. ST_20190627 (assembly GCA_014706145.1). NCBI lineage: Eukaryota > Oomycota > Peronosporomycetes > Peronosporales > Peronosporaceae > Phytophthora > Phytophthora sp. ST_20190627. The sequence continues at coordinate 765,691 of JACBOU010000180.1, forward strand.
CGCGATCAAGGCGGAGTTCTCTGGCGACGCGAAGCGTGCGCTGCTGTTCCTGGTGCGCTCGGTGCTGGAGCCTGTGGATCTGCTGGCGGAACTGTTCGAGACGACGCTGAAGGGCGGTAGCAAGAACGCGTATGGTCTGAGTGCGTGGGTTGTGCGGTACTACCGTCTCCTTGTGCGCATTCGCATCGTGTACACGCGTCTGTACCGCCAGGAGCTGCGCACGCGCATCCAGGGCGTGGTGAGCGGCGAATACTGCCAGCTGCTTCTGTCCGTGTTTGACGCGGCTGAGGTGGAGTGTGGTGCGTCTGCATCTGCTTCGGCAAGTGCCGTTGTGAGTGGCTCGAGCGCTGCTGTGGGCGGTGCTGCCATTGGTGCGAGTACGTCGGTGGAGGAGAAGGCAACAATTTCGTCGAGCTCTGCTGTGAGTGCGAGTGCTACGGAGAGTGTGTCTGCTGGCTCGGTGACGACGACGTCTGTTAGCGACAAGGAGAGCTCTGCTGCGCTGGTGGCTGCCGGCACTGCTGCGATGAGCAGCCTGTACGCGAGCTACGCCCGCGAGGGCAGCAACGTCGAGTCGATGACATTCTCTGCCGATATCGATGCGGCTGCGCAGGAGATCCAGCGCGTGTGCACCGGTGCGGCATCGGACGAGGCTGCGCTGGCCTCGCTGCTGTTGTCGAAGAGTGTGGAGCAGCGCTACCTGATCTGGTGGCGCTACCGTATCCTGTACAAGCAGAGCCTGACGGTGTGGGTGAAGAGCACGAGCGACTACGGCATTTTGCTGAAGATGATCGCGAGCCCTCTGGAGCACGTGGAGGCCGAGATCCTGCGTAAGGCGACGAAGGGCCTGGGTACGACGGAGGAATGGATCTACCCAGTGGTGATGGCTCGCTCGAATGCCGAGATTGCGCTGCTGAAGAAGACGTTCCAGGAGAAGTACGGCGATGATCTGGTGAAGATCTTGAGCGGTGAGCTGAGCGGCGACTTGAAGAAGGTGATCCTGACCGCTATGCGCGGCGAGGTGGCTGACTTCAACGCGTCTGTCCACACGAGCGCGAAGGCTGCTTCGGACGCGGACGCCTTGTACAAGGCCGGCGAGGGCCGCATGGGCACGGATGAGACGACGTTCATCAACATCCTGGTGCTGAGCCCGCGGAGCACGTGCGCAGCATCAACAGTGCGTACGTGGCGAAGTACAGGACGGACATCGTGAGCGCGATCAAGGCGGAGTTCTCTGGCGACGCGAAGCGTGCGCTGCTGTTCCTGGTGCGCTCGGTGCTGGAGCCTGTGGATCTGCTGGCGGAACTGTTCGAGACGACGCTGAAGGGCGGTAGCAAGAACGCGTATGGTCTGAGTGCGTGGGTTGTGCGGTACTACCGTCTCCTTGTGCGCATTCGCATCGTGTACACGCGTCTGTACCGCCAGGAGCTGCGCACGCGCATCCAGGGCGTGGTGAGCGGCGAATACTGCCAGCTGCTTCTGTCCGTGTTTGACGCGGCTGAGGTGGAGTGTGGTGCGTCTGCATCTGCTTCGGCAAGTGCCGTTGTGAGTGGCTCGAGCGCTGCTGTGGGCGGTGCTGCCATTGGTGCGAGTACGTCGGTGGAGGAGAAGGCAACAATTTCGTCGAGCTCTGCTGTGAGTGCGAGTGCTACGGAGAGTGTGTCTGCTGGCTCGGTGACGACGACGTCTGTTAGCGACAAGGAGAGCTCTGCTGCGCTGGTGGCTGCCGGCACTGCTGCGATGAGCAGCCTGTACGCGAGCTACGCCCGCGAGGGCAGCAACGTCGAGTCGATGACATTCTCTGCCGATATCGATGCGGCTGCGCAGGAGATCCAGCGCGTGTGCACCGGTGCGGCATCGGACGAGGCTGCGCTGGCCTCGCTGCTGTTGTCGAAGAGTGTGGAGCAGCGCTACCTGATCTGGTGGCGCTACCGTATCCTGTACAAGCAGAGCCTGACGGTGTGGGTGAAGAGCACGAGCGACTACGGCATTTTGCTGAAGATGATCGCGAGCCCTCTGGAGCACGTGGAGGCCGAGATCCTGCGTAAGGCGACGAAGGGCCTGGGTACGACGGAGGAATGGATCTACCCAGTGGTGATGGCTCGCTCGAATGCCGAGATTGCGCTGCTGAAGAAGACGTTCCAGGAGAAGTACGGCGATGATCTGGTGAAGATCTTGAGCGGTGAGCTGAGCGGCGACTTGAAGAAGGTGATCCTGACCGCTATGCGCGGCGAGGTGGCTGACTTCAACGCGTCTGTCCACACGAGCGCGAAGGCTGCTTCGGACGCGGACGCCTTGTACAAGGCCGGCGAGGGCCGCATGGGCACGGATGAGACGACGTTCATCAACATCCTGGTGCTGAGCCCGCGGAGCACGTGCGCAGCATCAACAGTGCGTACGTGGCGAAGTACAGGACGGACATCGTGAGCGCGATCAAGGCGGAGTTCTCTGGCGACGCGAAGCGTGCGCTGCTGTTCCTGGTGCGCTCGGTGCTGGAGCCTGTGGATCTGCTGGCGGAACTGTTCGAGACGACGCTGAAGGGCGGTAGCAAGAACGCGTATGGTCTGAGTGCGTGGGTTGTGCGGTACTACCGTCTCCTTGTGCGCATTCGCATCGTGTACACGCGTCTGTACCGCCAGGAGCTGCGCACGCGCATCCAGGGCGTGGTGAGCGGCGAATACTGCCAGCTGCTTCTGTCCGTGTTTGACGCGGCTGAGGTGGAGTGTGGTGCGTCTGCATCTGCTTCGGCAAGTGCCGTTGTGAGTGGCTCGAGCGCTGCTGTGGGCGGTGCTGCCATTGGTGCGAGTACGTCGGTGGAGGAGAAGGCAACAATTTCGTCGAGCTCTGCTGTGAGTGCGAGTGCTACGGAGAGTGTGTCTGCTGGCTCGGTGACGACGACGTCTGTTAGCGACAAGGAGAGCTCTGCTGCGCTGGTGGCTGCCGGCACTGCTGCGATGAGCAGCCTGTACGCGAGCTACGCCCGCGAGGGCAGCAACGTCGAGTCGATGACATTCTCTGCCGATATCGATGCGGCTGCGCAGGAGATCCAGCGCGTGTGCACCGGTGCGGCATCGGACGAGGCTGCGCTGGCCTCGCTGCTGTTGTCGAAGAGTGTGGAGCAGCGCTACCTGATCTGGTGGCGCTACCGTATCCTGTACAAGCAGAGCCTGACGGTGTGGGTGAAGAGCACGAGCGACTACGGCATTTTGCTGAAGATGATCGCGAGCCCTCTGGAGCACGTGGAGGCCGAGATCCTGCGTAAGGCGACGAAGGGCCTGGGTACGACGGAGGAATGGATCTACCCAGTGGTGATGGCTCGCTCGAATGCCGAGATTGCGCTGCTGAAGAAGACGTTCCAGGAGAAGTACGGCGATGATCTGGTGAAGATCTTGAGCGGTGAGCTGAGCGGCGACTTGAAGAAGGTGATCCTGACCGCTATGCGCGGCGAGGTGGCTGACTTCAACGCGTCTGTCCACACGAGCGCGAAGGCTGCTTCGGACGCGGACGCCTTGTACAAGGCCGGCGAGGGCCGCATGGGCACGGATGAGACGACGTTCATCAACATCCTGGTGCTGAGCCCGCGGAGCACGTGCGCAGCATCAACAGTGCGTACGTGGCGAAGTACAGGACGGACATCGTGAGCGCGATCAAGGCGGAGTTCTCTGGCGACGCGAAGCGTGCGCTGCTGTTCCTGGTGCGCTCGGTGCTGGAGCCTGTGGATCTGCTGGCGGAACTGTTCGAGACGACGCTGAAGGGCGGTAGCAAGAACGCGTATGGTCTGAGTGCGTGGGTTGTGCGGTACTACCGTCTCCTTGTGCGCATTCGCATCGTGTACACGCGTCTGTACCGCCAGGAGCTGCGCACGCGCATCCAGGGCGTGGTGAGCGGCGAATACTGCCAGCTGCTTCTGTCCGTGTTTGACGCGGCTGAGGTGGAGTGTGGTGCGTCTGCATCTGCTTCGGCAAGTGCCGTTGTGAGTGGCTCGAGCGCTGCTGTGGGCGGTGCTGCCATTGGTGCGAGTACGTCGGTGGAGGAGAAGGCAACAATTTCGTCGAGCTCTGCTGTGAGTGCGAGTGCTACGGAGAGTGTGTCTGCTGGCTCGGTGACGACGACGTCTGTTAGCGACAAGGAGAGCTCTGCTGCGCTGGTGGCTGCCGGCACTGCTGCGATGAGCAGCCTGTACGCGAGCTACGCCCGCGAGGGCAGCAACGTCGAGTCGATGACATTCTCTGCCGATATCGATGCGGCTGCGCAGGAGATCCAGCGCGTGTGCACCGGTGCGGCATCGGACGAGGCTGCGCTGGCCTCGCTGCTGTTGTCGAAGAGTGTGGAGCAGCGCTACCTGATCTGGTGGCGCTACCGTATCCTGTACAAGCAGAGCCTGACGGTGTGGGTGAAGAGCACGAGCGACTACGGCATTTTGCTGAAGATGATCGCGAGCCCTCTGGAGCACGTGGAGGCCGAGATCCTGCGTAAGGCGACGAAGGGCCTGGGTACGACGGAGGAATGGATCTACCCAGTGGTGATGGCTCGCTCGAATGCCGAGATTGCGCTGCTGAAGAAGACGTTCCAGGAGAAGTACGGCGATGATCTGGTGAAGATCTTGAGCGGTGAGCTGAGCGGCGACTTGAAGAAGGTGATCCTGACCGCTATGCGCGGCGAGGTGGCTGACTTCAACGCGTCTGTCCACACGAGCGCGAAGGCTGCTTCGGACGCGGACGCCTTGTACAAGGCCGGCGAGGGCCGCATGGGCACGGATGAGACGACGTTCATCAACATCCTGGTGCTGAGCCCCGCGGAGCACGTGCGCAGCATCAACAGTGCGTACGTGGCGAAGTACAGGACGGACATCGTGAGCGCGATCAAGGCGGAGTTCTCTGGCGACGCGAAGCGTGCGCTGCTGTTCCTGGTGCGCTCGGTGCTGGAGCCTGTGGATCTGCTGGCGGAACTGTTCGAGACGACGCTGAAGGGCGGTAGCAAGAACGCGTATGGTCTGAGTGCGTGGGTTGTGCGGTACTACCGTCTCCTTGTGCGCATTCGCATCGTGTACACGCGTCTGTACCGCCAGGAGCTGCGCACGCGCATCCAGGGCGTGGTGAGCGGCGAATACTGCCAGCTGCTTCTGTCCGTGTTTGACGCGGCTGAGGTGGAGTGTGGTGCGTCTGCATCTGCTTCGGCAAGTGCCGTTGTGAGTGGCTCGAGCGCTGCTGTGGGCGGTGCTGCCATTGGTGCGAGTACGTCGGTGGAGGAGAAGGCAACAATTTCGTCGAGCTCTGCTGTGAGTGCGAGTGCTACGGAGAGTGTGTCTGCTGGCTCGGTGACGACGACGTCTGTTAGCGACAAGGAGAGCTCTGCTGCGCTGGTGGCTGCCGGCACTGCTGCGATGAGCAGCCTGTACGCGAGCTACGCCCGCGAGGGCAGCAACGTCGAGTCGATGACATTCTCTGCCGATATCGATGCGGCTGCGCAGGAGATCCAGCGCGTGTGCACCGGTGCGGCATCGGACGAGGCTGCGCTGGCCTCGCTGCTGTTGTCGAAGAGTGTGGAGCAGCGCTACCTGATCTGGTGGCGCTACCGTATCCTGTACAAGCAGAGCCTGACGGTGTGGGTGAAGAGCACGAGCGACTACGGCATTTTGCTGAAGATGATCGCGAGCCCTCTGGAGCACGTGGAGGCCGAGATCCTGCGTAAGGCGACGAAGGGCCTGGGTACGACGGAGGAATGGATCTACCCAGTGGTGATGGCTCGCTCGAATGCCGAGATTGCGCTGCTGAAGAAGACGTTCCAGGAGAAGTACGGCGATGATCTGGTGAAGATCTTGAGCGGTGAGCTGAGCGGCGACTTGAAGAAGGTGATCCTGACCGCTATGCGCGGCGAGGTGGCTGACTTCAACGCGTCTGTCCACACGAGCGCGAAGGCTGCTTCGGACGCGGACGCCTTGTACAAGGCCGGCGAGGGCCGCATGGGCACGGATGAGACGACGTTCATCAACATCCTGGTGCTGAGCCCCGCGGAGCACGTGCGCAGCATCAACAGTGCGTACGTGGCGAAGTACAGGACGGACATCGTGAGCGCGATCAAGGCGGAGTTCTCTGGCGACGCGAAGCGTGCGCTGCTGTTCCTGGTGCGCTCGGTGCTGGAGCCTGTGGATCTGCTGGCGGAACTGTTCGAGACGACGCTGAAGGGCGGTAGCAAGAACGCGTATGGTCTGAGTGCGTGGGTTGTGCGGTACTACCGTCTCCTTGTGCGCATTCGCATCGTGTACACGCGTCTGTACCGCCAGGAGCTGCGCACGCGCATCCAGGGCGTGGTGAGCGGCGAATACTGCCAGCTGCTTCTGTCCGTGTTTGACGCGGCTGAGGTGGAGTGTGGTGCGTCTGCATCTGCTTCGGCAAGTGCCGTTGTGAGTGGCTCGAGCGCTGCTGTGGGCGGTGCTGCCATTGGTGCGAGTACGTCGGTGGAGGAGAAGGCAACAATTTCGTCGAGCTCTGCTGTGAGTGCGAGTGCTACGGAGAGTGTGTCTGCTGGCTCGGTGACGACGACGTCTGTTAGCGACAAGGAGAGCTCTGCTGCGCTGGTGGCTGCCGGCACTGCTGCGATGAGCAGCCTGTACGCGAGCTACGCCCGCGAGGGCAGCAACGTCGAGTCGATGACATTCTCTGCCGATATCGATGCGGCTGCGCAGGAGATCCAGCGCGTGTGCACCGGTGCGGCATCGGACGAGGCTGCGCTGGCCTCGCTGCTGTTGTCGAAGAGTGTGGAGCAGCGCTACCTGATCTGGTGGCGCTACCGTATCCTGTACAAGCAGAGCCTGACGGTGTGGGTGAAGAGCACGAGCGACTACGGCATTTTGCTGAAGATGATCGCGAGCCCTCTGGAGCACGTGGAGGCCGAGATCCTGCGTAAGGCGACGAAGGGCCTGGGTACGACGGAGGAATGGATCTACCCAGTGGTGATGGCTCGCTCGAATGCCGAGATTGCGCTGCTGAAGAAGACGTTCCAGGAGAAGTACGGCGATGATCTGGTGAAGATCTTGAGCGGTGAGCTGAGCGGCGACTTGAAGAAGGTGATCCTGACCGCTATGCGCGGCGAGGTGGCTGACTTCAACGCGTCTGTCCACACGAGCGCGAAGGCTGCTTCGGACGCGGACGCCTTGTACAAGGCCGGCGAGGGCCGCATGGGCACGGATGAGACGACGTTCATCAACATCCTGGTGCTGAGCCCGCGGAGCACGTGCGCAGCATCAACAGTGCGTACGTGGCGAAGTACAGGACGGACATCGTGAGCGCGATCAAGGCGGAGTTCTCTGGCGACGCGAAGCGTGCGCTGCTGTTCCTGGTGCGCTCGGTGCTGGAGCCTGTGGATCTGCTGGCGGAACTGTTCGAGACGACGCTGAAGGGCGGTAGCAAGAACGCGTATGGTCTGAGTGCGTGGGTTGTGCGGTACTACCGTCTCCTTGTGCGCATTCGCATCGTGTACACGCGTCTGTACCGCCAGGAGCTGCGCACGCGCATCCAGGGCGTGGTGAGCGGCGAATACTGCCAGCTGCTTCTGTCCGTGTTTGACGCGGCTGAGGTGGAGTGTGGTGTCTGCATCTGCTTCGGCAAGTGCCGTTGTGAGTGGCTCGAGCGCTGCTGTGGGCGGTGCTGCCATTGGTGCGAGTACGTCGGTGGAGGAGAAGGCAACAATTTCGTCGAGCTCTGCTGTGAGTGCGAGTGCTACGGAGAGTGTGTCTGCTGGCTCGGTGACGACGACGTCTGTTAGCGACAAGGAGAGCTCTGCTGCGCTGGTGGCTGCCGGCACTGCTGCGATGAGCAGCCTGTACGCGAGCTACGCCCGCGAGGGAAGCAACGTCGAGTCGATGACATTCTCTGCCGATATCGATGCGGCTGCGCAGGAGATCCAGCGCGTGTGCACCGGTGCGGCATCGGACGAGGCTGCGCTGGCCTCGCTGCTGTTGTCGAAGAGTGTGGAGCAGCGCTACCTGATCTGGTGGCGCTACCGTATCCTGTACAAGCAGAGCCTGACGGTGTGGGTGAAGAGCACGAGCGACTACGGCATTTTGCTGAAGATGATCGCGAGCCCTCTGGAGCACGTGGAGGCCGAGATCCTGCGTAAGGCGACGAAGGGCCTGGGTACGACGGAGGAATGGATCTACCCAGTGGTGATGGCTCGCTCGAATGCCGAGATTGCGCTGCTGAAGAAGACGTTCCAGGAGAAGTACGGCGATGATCTGGTGAAGATCTTGAGCGGTGAGCTGAGCGGCGACTTGAAGAAGGTGATCCTGACCGCTATGCGCGGCGAGGTGGCTGACTTCAACGCGTCTGTCCACACGAGCGCGAAGGCTAGCGGCGATGCTGATGAGCTTTACAAGGCTGGCGAAGGGAAGTGGGGTACTGACGAAGAAACGTTCATTCGGATTGTCATCTTGAGTCCTGCTGAGCATCTGCGCAACATTGACGCTGCGTACTCAAAGAAGCACAAGAAGACGAGCATCATCAAGGCTATCAAGGGCGAGTTCAAGGGCGACGCTCAGGCGGCGCTTCTGCATCATGTCCGGATGGTGTTCGAGCCGTTCGAGCTCTTAGCGGATCTGTTCGAGAGCACGATGAAGGGTCTGGGCACGGACGAGTACGGACTCAGTGCGGCGGTTGTGCGCTACCACGCGATGCTGCCGCAGATCAAGACGGCGTACAAGAAATTGTACGGGAAGGAGCTGAGCAAGCGCATCCAAGGCGATACGAGCGGCGAGTACCGCGACTTGCTGCTGGCGATCGTGGACGGCCAGTAAGGTGGATCGTCGGTGAGAAGTACTTAGCATTGCATGTTGCATGAATACACGTTGAATTGCATCTAATGTTGTTGTTGGGCGAGTTCGGTTGCTTCTGTCACTTTCTGTCAAGTTGAAGTTATCATTGTAATTTAGAGGTAGTTAAGTAAGATACATCTCCTACTCGTCATTCCTATCCAGAGGTTTCTATGTATATACTTCAAATATTTTTTTCTCATTCGCCAAAAAAACTACCACAACGATGTTATCGGATGCGGAATCTGTGCCACCAAGTCTGGCGGAACTGGGCGAGAGTTCGCTACTGGACCAGCTCCACGACTTGCACCGACGTCTGGCAGCTGTGCGTCAAGACTCACAACGTTACAATTCACTGGCGCGTAACCTTGGGCCCATCCCCATGGCCAACGACAGCAACAAGATCATCGTCTGTTCCTTACGTCGCTGTGTTCGAATGGTTAAGACTGAGAGTGGCGACAGCTGGCAATACATTGAATCAGATACAGGACTCAAGAGCGCCATCGATTACTTGGGCAAAGGCAACGCAGTGCGTTGGGTCTCATGGCCAGGCGCCAGTGTGGACGAATCCAGTCAGGACGGAGTTCGTCGCCGTCTTGAGACGGATTTTGCCTGTCATCCAGTTTTTTTAAGTCATGAGACGCTGGATTTGTACCACAATCAGTTCTGTAATGTGGTACTTTGGCCTCTTTTCCACTCACTTCCTCAACGTCCAGACAGTCGTCTACTGGAGAACTTTGGAGACAAATATGACGCTTATTGCTCAGCCAACCAGAAGTTTCTAGAAGCTGTATCAGAGATCTACAAGGACGGAGACTTGGTGTTAGTATGTGACTATCAACTTATGGCTCTACCTGGTTTACTACGTCGACGCTTCCCGGAAGTCACATGTGGCTTCTACTTCCATTGTCCATTTCCATCCTCTGAGTTCTTCCAGATGCTACCAGTTCGTGAAGCATTGCTTCATGGCGTTCTAGGTGCTGATCTGGTGGTTTTTAATCATTTCGACTATGTTCGTCACTTTCTAAATGTGTGTACACGGATGCTTGGACTCGAGTCTTCACCCAGTCGTGTTGAATACAATGGACGCCTTATTTCACTAGGTATCTGCCCCATGGGTATTGATCCAGTCAAATACACTCTGACACCCAAAGTGGAAGCTCACGTGGAGATGCTCAAGCGCCAGCAGGACGGCATGAAGATCATTGTGGGTGTACACAAGCTGGACTTCTGCAAGGGAATCCCGGAGATGCTTGAGGCGATGGAGTATCTGCTACAGCATTATCCTGAGTATCGTGGAAAAGTCGTGTTGTATGCTGTTGTGCGGGATGCGGGGCGTACTGCGTCTTTGCAATACAGAATGCTCAGTCGTCAGATCAATGAGCTCGTTGGTCGGGTGAATGGACGCTTTGGGACAGCCGAGTACTGCCCCATACGCTATCTAAAGCAATCGATCGATCATGACCAGCTTGTGGCGCTGTACAACTGCGCGGATGTGGCTATCGTCAGTAGCATCAAGGAAGGAATCAATTTACAAGCCATGGAATTCATCGCTGCCCAGAAGAAGAGTTGCCACGGTGTACTGGTCTACAGTGAATTTGCAGGGTATGGTATCTGTCGCTGATGGTGTTACATGCTTGACATGCTAACAAATTTAACTGTTTCTACTAGGTGTGCATCATCTTTCCAAGGTGCGCTGTTGGTGAATCCGATGCACATTGAGCAAGTCGCGGCAAGCGTGGACACTGCTCTTTGTATGAGCACGACCACAAAGCGTATTCGACACCACCAATTGTCGCGATATGTACACACGTACACGTCGACATTGTGGGCTCAGCGAATTATGTCAGCCCTAAACGAGGTGAGCTGATCTTTTTCTTGCATGGCTATTGATGCTGGCCCAGTCTAAAGCATATTTGATTGTTCATGACGCAGGCTGCTGCTACCGCACAAGAATACAACCGTCTGGACAAGCTGGACACCGCCCAACTGCTTGGATACTACGAAAGAAGCCAACGACGCCTGTTCTTGCTGGATTATGACGGCACGCTAGTGAACTACCAGAGCATGGAGGAACTAGCTGTGCCTTCTCCAGCCTTGCTGTCGTGTCTTGAAGATCTGACTGCCGACCCGCTCAACACCGTCTATATCATCAGTGGGAGGAACAAGAACCGCTTGCAGGTACACCTGGGTGTTGCTGTAATGGGGTCTTAGTGTTATGTTTTGTGTCCGTCTCTAACGATTGGTGATCTGATAGGAATGGTTTGGGCACTTGCCACGCGTGGGGCTTGCTGCAGAGCACGGTTATTGGTTCCGTCCGGCCTCCAAGCACCCATCTACTCTCGATGTTGACCGAAGTGGTGATATTCTGGCAGGGATGAGTAGCGAAGAATCTCCGCACGCGGCAGAATTAGTTCCAGTCACGCTTACCGCCGAAGATGACCCACTGGCCAGTTCGTCCTCTTCCATGGCGGCAAATGCTGGTGGAAGTGCCGTTTTCGAAAGGGCTCCATGGCAATGCATGTTCAGTGACGTTGAGCTGGAGTGGCGAGATGAAGTGGAAAGTATCTTGGAGCACTTCACCGAACGAACTCCTGGTTCATTACTGGACGTGAAGGATTGCTGTTACACCTGGCACTTTCGAGACGCTGACCCCACTTTCGGTCTGAAGCAGGCGAAGGATATGCAGCTCCATTTTGATCAGATGCTGCGTGATCTGCCGGTTGTTGTGGTGATGTGTCGGAACAAGAAGTACGTGATGATTCGGCCTTGGCGCGTGAACAAAGGCCGCGCTGTGAGCCGCATTCTGGAGTACGAAAGTGAGACCCCATACTTCACGGCGCTGGACTTCGATTTCATCCTCGCGCTGGGCGACGAACGCACAGACGAAGACATGTTTGATGTAGTGCAAGGAAGCAACTGTTACACAGTGGCGGTGGGCATGAAAGTCAGTCGCGCGCAATATTACTTGGACGATCCAGACGAAGTGCTTCGTGTGCTCACTGCCTGCACGAACCTAGTGGGTGAACGGCAACCGCTTTCAGGCTAACAGCGAGTGTGTGCGAACAGTTTGCTGCTCCGTTGGCCATTTTCACGTGTGGAGTATTTTTTTATCGGAGTTTAGCTTACCGTATCCAACGAACATGCAGTGCTTTTTATTCGTATCCACCACGCTCTTAATTTTGTTGTCACACCTACTCTTCATCCGAAGAATCCTCGCTCACAACACGGGTCTTCTGCTTACGAGTTGTCTTTCGTTTGGCACGCTCTCTCTTCTTTCCTGCGGTGGCTCGCGTAGTCTTCGCGGCAAGCTTACGCTTCGCCTTGCCCTTGGCAAGCGGAGATGAAACACGCTCCGTGGAGTCTCCATCCATGGTTTCATCCTAGCATCATTGATCAACGAAAGTTAGCCACATTCTCCCACTGTACGATCATGACAGCATGACAGCCTACCTCCTCCTTGCCCTCCTTCTTTCCAACCACAAACTGGTCCAGTTTATCAATGGCCTCCTTTATTTCAGCCGTCGCAGTCAGTGTGTTGTTGCCCCGCCGCGCCTTCGCGACCAGCGATGTGAAGTTATCGGCAACCACGCCGTCATGGAGCGCATCGCTGTAGAGCTTACGGTTCTGGTACAGGTACTTGAGCGACTTCTCCGTGTGCGGCAGGCGCGCCAAGCAATACGCCAGATCGCGCTGCTGTTGCGCCTTCGACGCCGTTGGGAACCGCTGAGACAGCTTCTCGACAATGCTTTCAATTTGCTTTTCTTTCGTAATAAACTGGATCAGGAATCGAGTAATCGTCTGGAAATCCGACATTGATACCAGCTCGCTACGAAAATGCACAATACAGCGGTCAATATCCAGGAAAGGAGCAAGGGCAACCAAACAAAAATAACAGCACAACATACCTTGTAGACAACTGGCCAATTGCGTCAGGAAGCATGTTGTAGATGGGGTTGTTGCCTTTTTTCGATAGCTCGAAGAAGAAGAGCTTCGCAAGGTTGCGAATACCGTCATTTTCGTCTACCAATGAGATAGCAATCTCGCTGATCTGGCCCTTTACCTTGATCATATCGTTCAAAATAAGATGAGAAAGCACCACAATGGTATTCTTGCGGACATTGAGGTTCACATCACGCAGCCGGTTGTACAAGTGCGACGTCCAAGGCTCCACCAAATTCGGGAACCTGAAGGAGAGATCTCCTAGTGCAATGATCACATCACCTCGCACGGACGGCTGCGGCGAATCTTGCAGGATCGTGAACAGCAGCTGCAAGTGCTTCTCGCAAAACTCCTCCGACACAGCCATAAACTTGCTTAGTGCAACCACCGCGCACTCTGTTAGTAGCTCGTCACCCTTGAGCTCTTCCTCATTGCCCACCAACACACGAATGATAAGTGGTCCATACAATCCCAGCAGATTGCGACAGGCAATCTCTTTTTGAATGATGTTGTTCACAAAGGTGTCTTCCTCGGCCTCAACCTCTGCAGCCACACCAAGCTCATCTTCCATTGCAGATACGTCTTCAGCGTCGCCGTTTGACGCTGAGTTGTCAGCGGGCCTTGCTGCAGCATTACGATTGCCACGCATTTTCTTCACTTTCGCGGCCAGCTTTTCCACGTGGATGGCTACTTTCACAGCCGAGTGACCCAACACGAAGAAGAAGTGCGCTAGCTCCACACGCGATACATCATCCGTCTCGCTCTCGAACAAGCGCAGCGATAGATGCTTGATTACATCACCACAAACGTCTTCTGGACGCTCACAAATTGAAAAGATGGCCTCGATTGCTTGCTGCACGGTGTCAAACCACGTAGAATGCAAGCACCCCAGCTCAATTCCGTCGTCACTCACAAAATCCAGAGCAAGGAAGCGCTGCAAACGAAGGATTATCTGCTCCGTAGCATCAACATTTGAGCGTTGTATGCGTCGCTGCGACTGACTGTTGCTCTTCGCAGTAGCATTCTTAGGCTCCAACTGAATACATTGCACCAAACGACAGGCGGACCCAAGAACACGATAGCGTGAGTCCGGGCTACAAGCAACATCGCCAAAACCCATCGAAAGTACTTGACCGAGACGGTCGTTCGAGAAAAGCATCGAATCATCAATATTCGCGATCATGCTCAGCAGCGCCAGTGCATTGCTCACAACCGAGATCGGGTACACCGTCACATCCACAAGTGCCCAAAGGGAGCTAATCACCACCATTGGCACCTTTTGGCTGCGATGCAGCTCCCCCATGATCCGCTCCAGACACGTGTACTCAGCGACAGTGCACTCATCCAAAAACTTAACAAGATTTTCTGCCACCAGCTGCGGCGAGTTCCGCTCAGGGTCATCCACATCGATGCCAATGAACAGAGCTACAAAGGTGTTAGATAACTGCTCTTGAATAGATACGTCGGATCGCCATGTCAGCGGCAACACCTTCTTGATCCCGGTTTGGGCAGCGCCGAGATGGAAACGATACGCCTTCTCAAAGAATTGGATAGCCTCCAGTACATCAGAGATCGACTTGCTTCCCAAAAGTTGGCCCATCAACGGCAATGCTTGCAACTCGAACTCGTCAATAAAATCGATTGCGTCTTGGTAAAACTTTAGCAGACGCACGGTAGTCTGCAGCTCTTTTTCGAGCACAGCAGCGTCATCCTCTGAAGAGACCGCCCGCTGGGGGGATGAAGGAGCCTCTGCGTCCTCCCCATGAATGGTGATATCCCTCAGTGCTTCACTCATCTCCTTCTCTGCACCAGCAATCACTTCGTCACGCTTCTTCTTCATCTCTTCTGTCAACTCGTCGCGCTTCGTCGCGTAAAATTCTCGATCCAGATTTCCCATGAACGGGTTTCTTTCCAGTAGTAACGAAAGCAGGTGGATGCTATGACGTCGAACCACTGCGGCCTTGTCCTGCAACCGCCCGACAGTCATCAAGGTCACATTCTTGAGCATATGCAGCGGCAGAGCACCCTCCTCACACAAGAGGGCCCACATTTTCAGCACGTGGCCTCGCGCGAACGAGTTAATGTCATGGGTGCGATCCTCAAGAACGCTGAACAACTGGTCTCTTGTTGAGCGAGAAAACGTCCGTGGGGCATTTGAGTCGGCCTTTCCAGCGTCTTCTCCTTCATCATTCGAATCGCTGCTACTGCCGTCCTCTTCGTCACTGCTGTCGTCAGTATCAGATCTGTCACTCATCGTTTCCCTATCGTTCTTCTTCCGCTTTCGTGTCTTATTTTTTGACGTCGCAGTCGCTGTAGCGTCTTCAGGTTCTTGTTGTCCGCTCTGACGGAAGTTCCATAGTAAAATTTGCGTCACGCACGTAACAGCAGCATTCCGGAGCTGATACGCTTCCGAGTCCAGCAAGGCCAACACGAAGCTCAGGTTCCCCATAATCAAAGCTGGCGTAAGCGTCGACAGACTTGATAGGAACATGGCGATGTTCCGTGTTCCAGCCACGTCCTTCGACGCGTCTCGAGATGAAATTTTCCCAATCTCGCTGATAAGATCGGCCGCAAACGTCATGTTCGAGTATTTGAAATATAACAACTCGACAAGCTCTGCAATGGAGGCACTCAGATGTTCGTGTGTGTAGATTAGGTCGATGAGTGATGCCACCACTGAAATGTGGATAGCAGGCGCCTTCTGCAGACTCGTCGCGAGAAGCTACAGCCAAAATGTCAACACAAAAACCACAGACACATCAGTTTTAGCAGCTAAATAGCTGAATCAAAGTAAAAAAAAAAACTCACATGGTAGAGCTTTGGCTTGAGTGATTTTCCACGACAAAGCGTCGCATTGCTCAGTAGTTCGAACACCACCTTACAGTACAGCATCGAGAATTCCTAAATAGTACGTAGCAACATCAACAGCATCAGTACTAACCACCACAACTAACTACAACAAACTGTTCTCCCCCCCTCACCTCCTCTGGAACATTCATATTCCACATACAAAAGGTCTTGGGGCTGACTGAGCGACTGAGTTTCTGAATCCCGCCTTCCACCACTTTACTCCAGTTGATGCGGTTAATAGTCGACGTCTGGCTCTTCTTCCCTTTCTGTTTGATGATATCCTTCTCTGCCTGTAGCTGTAAACTACTAACACTTGTAAGGGCTGTGATTAAGAAATAGACACTGGCCTTAAAAGCGCTACGGTACAACGCCACGTCGTCTGCGTCCTCACTGCCTGAACGTCTGGCCAACACGCCCTCCGTCACGTTACTCACGAAGGCCGCCAGCGTCTCCATCACACGCATACGTAAGGGTTCTGAGAGTGTTGGTAGTTTCTTCACAAGACTATATGTCAGGTCCAGCCAGTCCTCCTGCAGCAGTTCCAGGCCCGCCTCACTGCCCAGCACCTGGTCCTCCAGTCGCTGCACACGCGCTGAGATCTCCGCTGGCGTCTCATCCTCGAACGTCAGCACTGACTGCACGTGGTAACGCCCCGCCTTGGCCAGCTCCAGGTCCGCCGCGTGCAGTGGCACGAGGAACTCCATCGCAGTTGGCTTCGGTTTGAACGCGGGTCAGGAATTTTTTCATTTGATTCGTGTATTTTGATCCAATCGCACCGCTAAAAAGCTCTTGATGCGAATTTGCTAGCGAATCAAAGGTCAGTTTGGGATGGGAAGTTCAAACTTTAATAATTTTAAAAAATATGGCGCGAAGTATACAGATGATCCCTTCCGTAGTAATTACTATGTATGTAATACTCCTCAACAACAATATAAAGTGATTGCGTACAAGTCCAAGTAATAATTCCCTATCCCCTAAATCGTAATACAGTGTAATGATTTGCAAATTAAGAAATACGAATATTATGGAGTGCTTAACTATGTTAAAAGACCATTCTGTACAGGACGCCCGAAGTAGCCGAGCAAAGATATGTCCTTGCTTCCTGCCAAATCGCGTAGCGCTCGTTGTATCGCTCGGAGTTCATTCACACACCTTTCCGATGCATCTGTTGCATTCGCTCGAATAAGGAGTATGACGACTCCCTCATAGTGCTCCTTCAGGACCAACTTCTATGCCAGTATTCTCAGCTTCTCAGCTAATGCTTGGTCATCGCTTCTTTCGTTGGTGGATTTTCGTCCTCTTTGATACCAAAAACACTGGCGCTCGTCGATCACGAATGGTTGTCGTGACATCATCCTGGCACACCCCAGGACAGCGATCCCGTAACTAGGAATAAAAAGTGTGTTCCCGAAGTTATGCCTATTACGATTACGGAGAGAATTGTCTGTATATAGGTATGGACAGCCCTCAATGGATTAGTTTCACGGTATTGCGCAATGTCATCTCGCTCAACATTCAACTTAGGTAAACTTACGGCACCTCCTTGTAGTCGAACGACTTGCCGCGCTTCCGATCACGTCCTTCGCACCGTCTTTCATCGGACCCTTCAACATGAACGTTACCAGCTTCACCTACGGGTCCAGCTCGAGCGTGCCCACCATCGGGATCATGATTTATGGGAGCACTGAGATGTTCTCACCTAACCTTCACCTCGCGGACGATACACCGTTGTCGCCTTCCAGGAACGTGAACAGCGTGCGCAGCACTTCCAGACCCGCCTACGAGTGTCTTGGCCTTGGCGTCGACAAACTGCGCGCTACAGCGCACACGCATGGTTTGACCCCAGCCGACGCCGACGCCGCATGACTTCAGAATGCCCTCGGCCACATGCGTGGCTGCCAACGTCCTTGGCCTCCCTTGGGCGACGTGTCCCCGGTACATCCCACGACGGAGTACAAGTCCGGTACGCACCTGCAATAACCACAGCAGCCAGTCCGTTTAAGGTTTTCGTTTTCACAGTACGTTGCTGTCAAGTTACTTTATGACTTCTAAGGACCTATGCTGACTTGTTCTTCATCGCATGCCAGTTACATTGTTCCCAGCTGTTTGCCGTTAGATGGTCCTGATGGACCATTTGTCAGTCGGTTCTCGAACCAGTGGCCAACGTCGCTAGCCAGGGTCTTCGCGACCACGGTTCCTGTTGTGACTGTGGTATTGCAGCACACAGAAATACGTCAGATGTGGTTCCTTAGGCAGCAAACACAACAATCGCCGAGTCGATCGGCGTTCGTTGGCCTGTGCTGAGTTGCCCCAAGCGGTTCAGCCCTTCCAGGACAGCGGTGTATCGCTTCTACGACACCAGGTAACCAAGCCAGTCACTTCGGAGGTTACCTGAGTTGACTTCCTCGGGGATTAAAATCCCGTGCCCTCCACCAAAGGATGGACGACAGCTTGCGATCACTTTTACAGGTCGCCGAGAGCCAAGGCTTCTCGGCTGAAAGTGTCACGGCACCCGGGCTATTCGGCGTACCGACGCGCGGACTCGGCGAGGTTTCTTCAAAGCACACAACGCGAGACACGCCCTACCCGGGCCAACAAACCTCTTGGTGCTACCTGTCAAGACCCTACAAGCTATGCCTCTCGGGTGCCAACGGCAGAGATAATCCAGCCCGCGCAAGGACTTACCGGAAGAGTGTACGCTTGTCTTGGACTTAGAACATTCTGCTCTGTTAGTTTTTTTTATCTTTGGAGAGCCTCTTGGGCTCCTATCTTGTGTTTCCTATGTCATATACAAATATCTAATGAAATGAAGGAGTTTTGGTTCTCATCCGACCTTTCACGCGTAACCGCTGCAAGATCGCTGGGTGGAGTTCGCTGACTTGAGTTCGCTGACTTGAGTCAGCTGAGTTGGTATCAGCTGAGTCGGTTCAGCTGAGTTAAGTCAGCTGAGTAGGGTCAAATCCGCTGAGTCGAGTCAGCTGGATCTCCAGTTAAGTCCGACTGGTGTGCGGCCGCATAATGTGATGTTTCCTACACCACAACTATCCCGGCTATAACACGAGCGGAGTGTTGTAGCCCAAGCGGTGTGTCGCTTCCTTTCAAACCTGGCGCACACATTCTCAGCCTTCAAAACTCCACGTTTCCGTCGACTCAAGCACCCATGCCCGTTGTAGCTCCCGCGCCGAGAAGGTAGGTTTTCAGATATCGACTCCGCTGCAGACACCTGGTTAGCTGACTTCGGTGTGTCTTGTTTTCCCATGTGTATGTTCCTCAGCTTCTACAATGTCACCTCCGCCGACTCCAGGCACCGCTTGCTCCACCAGTGAGACGCCATCTCCGTCGGCTGATGCGGTTACACGAACCTGCCGTCACGCCAGCTCCACCAGATCCTCCTTCGACTGACGTCGAGGGTATGGATGTTGAGGAGGGTCAAGTCGACTCGGGCAGTCTCGCTGAGTCGAATCGGGTTCTGACTTGGCGATGTTTCCTTTAGGCCGAGCACGTTAAGCCTCCGCAGCTCGTGGACACCGGACTGCCGGCTCCTTTGGTTGAACTTGCTGGTGGTCCTCGCTTCCCGAAAGCTAAGCCCCTCGAGTGTGCCGGTGAACTCGATGAGTTCTTCCGGGGACTCGATGTTCGCCAACTTGGGTAGGACCACCTGAAGACCCACGACAGCGTCGGTCTCCTCCTAGTCAGCCATCTCCGCAGGGTCCTCGGTCGATCCTTCGAGTGCACTCTGGCGGATGGTCCTCGTTCGAGGCAGCCGACTTGCCATCGCCGACTCGGCACGTCTCTGGTGACCCAGAGATGCGACCGGTCTCACTGTGGTATTAAGGAAGGCGAATTGACGGAAGACGACCTGACAGTTGGACGCGACCGCCGGTGATGACAGCCGAAGGATGCAGTTGGATCCGACGGGACACTGACATCATCAGGACCAGGGCTGTGACATGACTACGACCCCGGGTCAGGAAGATGTCTGAGGTGGCTTGGATCCGATGAGATGGCTACGGATCCGGATCCAAACTTTGGATCCAGATCCAACTTTGGCGAAGACGGATCGATACAACAGGCGCCGTACACGTGTTTACCCAAGTGTTGAAGGCCAGGAGAAGTGATGGGAGGCTGAGAGTCAGCCGTAGGAGAGTCAGTTGGGATGGGATGATAGTATTCAGGATAGGCATAGCCTAAACGTAAATCAGAACCGAATTTGCGCCGTAGAACTCAGGTGTCTTCTTTGTATTGGGATTTGTATTGGCCCATACAATTTTCAAGATATCTACACCTGCTTAAGAGACTAAGTTGATCCAGATTCGCTTGGCTGGCAACCGTCCTTCAATATCGCCCCTCAAAGATCCCGCTGTAAGAAGCGGTCAAGCAACGAAAAGGAACAAGGAACCCCCAACAAGGCATCTACTCGGATCCAGCTGGATCCACAAGATCTACGGCCAAGACCCCAAGATCTACGTACCTGGAGCTGTGCGAAGGAACCCCCACAGATTCGACCTCCCAAGTCCCCGCCAAGGACGTTCGAGGTCTCCACCGCTTCGTACGTCATCAAGAGAGCGAAGACGGCCAAGGGTGCACAAGGTGAACCAAGTCACGACCGACATCCCGCGGACATCCATGAGAAGGCGTCTGGGCGAAGTGTGTCGAGTTTGGATCGGACGAGCTCGGATCCACGCCCGGATGTTGGTGACACCGGATATCTTGTCCCTGAAGACGCATGTCAGCCAAGAACTGCGAGAAGAAGCCGGCGGAAGTTGGATGACCGGCGGCGTCGCTGACGACAAGATCCACGATGCGGCAGAGTCCTAGGAGGAGCTCTGTCGATGGCGCGAGCCGGATCCGATGGATCTGGACGAGAAACCTCGCTATCCGCCATAGGTCTCTTCGGACCCCGCGGATCGCAACGCAAGTTGTGATCCGCCCGATGAGGATCCAATGGCGAAAGCCAAAGGATCTTCATCCACCACTACCGCGCCGGCCTCAGGTGCTACGTCGAAGAAGATGAAGACGAAGGCTGCGCGGAAGAAACTCAAGGCACCTGACTCTAACGGTGAAGATCGTGCTGTACTCAAGTCTGCATGGACACGATCTAAGCTGGAGATCGCATACCTGCGCACGGAGCTGCAGAGAAGTTCCAGTGATGAAGCTCATGCAGCCGAAGCAACTCGGATCCATCACGGGACCGGTGCATGCGCCTGCAACGACGACGAACAAGCTGGACGCTGTCACGGATCTACTGCGGCTGATGGAAGAGGCTGGCCTCACGGCTGGGGCGTTCGACGCCAATGGCCTCTTCCAGCCGGAGCTTGGTGTGATCCGGATCTCCGCGGCGTCGCTCTTCAACTGACTGAAGTCACTCGTCGGTGAGTGATTACCGCCGAAGGAACTTGCAGCTCAGCCTGTCGAGATCCACACGGACCCGAAGGCTAGATCCGAGCGAATCCACGCAGATCCGCAGTACCACCAGGCCGCGCCGGAGCGGCCTAGTCACCGAAGTACCAGACGGGTTCATCCCAATACGCTTCGGCGACTTCGAAAGCTGGATCCGACAGCTCGAGCGAGCCGCTGCGCATGTCGCTGGGACCCTCAGGCGCGGCGATGTTGCAGACCCGCTCTGCAACCGCGCTTGACGGCAACGGATCCGCACCTGCGAATGGATCCCGCGCCGGGTTCAGAATACGCCCGGCCGCAACATCGTCTGTGCCGCTGCCGGTATCCACGGCCTAGATGAATCCGCCGCATGAGTCGACTGGATCCCTGGAGTCGTACTTCCAAGCAGCCATGAGCCGGTTCCTGCGTGAGAAGAAAATGGTTGCTGCTCCGCGGACGACGCCGACGCCTGCAAACCTTGGGGCGCAAGACGTGGAAATGGAGTCCGTCGAGTCGCAAAACACTCCGAACATGTCGAGTACCACAGACACTGCAACGGGGCCCACTCGGAGACTGAATCCTCGGTTGGATCCGCGAGATCCGCGTTGATCCCGCTCGGACGCTACAATCTCTGGTACCCAACGACGAAGGCGTAGTCCTCGTAGGTCAACGCGAAGAACATCAAGAGTCGGATCAGGAGGTCCTTCGGCATTCCCACTAATCACTGGAAGAGATTGTGGCACCACTGAGTGAAGGTCACACCCGCACTAAGGTATACGCAGCTGGTCGGCGTTCTCGAAAGCACTGCTGAAGGCTTCGTCGCAGATACGCGGACAAAAGCGTTTGGCGAAATCGCACGCTGGGTAGACGAGAACTGCGTTACCTTATGGCGGGCTGCCTCTGGTCACCCCAACGACTATACGCACGTCCCGCGAAACGTGAATGTCGTCGAGACTTGACGTCAGAATGCAAACCCGTTGATCTAGGATCCCGATGCGCACCAGCTACTCTAAGCCTGTCGAAGTACCGTCAGATAAGTCTCTCGGATCAACTGCACGAATGCGTTCTTGCCGCTGCACGCGAGTGACACGCCGACAGCCCAAGCGCGGACCGCCAGACTCGGGTGGATCCACAGTGGCGTACATCCGGCGTGAGCGCAACAGCGGCCCGTCTCGGCCGCCGCACATCAGCGCCCGTCAGCCGTATCCCATAATCACCGCAAGATCGTGGACTCCGCTACGCACACGACAGCCCGCGTGTTCGCACTGCGGATCCCGCAAGCACTGGTCGGGGCGCGCTTCTCGCCAGGAGTGTGGCAAGAAGGGTCATCCGTCGGATCACTGCTTCTTCGTCCGCCGTGGCTGCGGAGAAGTGCACGATCACGGGAAGTGTCAAATGGAGGAGTTCTACAACCTCATCCATCAGTGGTACAACCCCAAGCAACCCTGGGCTCTTACCACGTCCGAGAAGATGTTAACTAGGACGCTCGCCGGGTTTGAATCCGGTACAGCCGAGCGCTACGTTATGCATATATGCATTTGTGGCAAGATAGTCGAAGTATGTCATCAAGCAACCATATCTATTCGGTAATACTGTGATCTACCTAGCAAACGTACTGCTAGGTTGCGACTTCGCCTTGCTGATGAGTATCAGCTATCCGAGATCGCTATCTTTGATCTGCTGCCTGGGGTATCCCGTGGGTACTGGAAGTACCACGTGCCCGGCAAGCACTTCAAGCAGGCGAAGATTAACACCAAGATCAACAACGCCAAGTCGCGAGTCCTTCTTGACTCGGGATCCAGGTGTCGATTATCGACGCCGCTTTGTCGTAAGGTCTACCTACATCTACACAAGTCAAACGTCAAGCTGCCTCGAGGCGATTGTCGTCACGACTGCAAGACAATGCTTACCTTGGCTGGATCCGGGTTTCTACGATGTGGGTGGCGACGATCTACCGCTGACTACCAGGCGATCCTCGGCATGGACTTCGTGGTTCCCGGGGATCCGGTTGGATCTCGGCGCTGGATCCATGTGCCTGCCAAGACGAAATCGGATGAGCTACACGGATGTCGCCATGCTTCCGTGACCGCGCTCGTCCTGCTGCTTGGCCAACAACTGGAGATCGCTGTCGGCGAACCTTTGAGCTGGCGCTTCACCTGGGCGTATCGGATCAAGAAACGTGTGTTAACAAGAGGAAAACAGTGGGTACCGACGGTGACGATGGCCCATGCAAGACCCGATACCTGCAACTTACCAACGTCGGAAAGACAAAGGCGATCCTGCAGCGGGACGAGCGGATCACATGTGGCGACGGGTGATCAGCGTTCCCCGCCAGCCGTATCCCATAATCAAGGAACGATTGTGGCAACACTGAGTGAAAACATGGGTATCGACCGGTATACGGCAGCTGGTGCAAGGCGCCGTCTCGTGGACACTCGGAAAATGCCGTCGTTCCCGAGCGGTCGAAATACACGGCGGAAATCTTGCCGCCTGGGTTATACGAACTGACGGTTAGGTATGCGGGCAGCCTGCGGTGCCACCCCAACGATCTAACCACGCCTCTGAAAAGAGAATGTCGGATGAGCACTTGATGTCCGAATGAAAGTGATTGATTGGTCCTGGGTCGCAAAGCACTCGGACCTGTCGTCTTACCTACAGGGTGACTCTACTGGGACCCATTACTGACGACTGAGGACTTCAGCCAATCAGCGAGTGACCGTCGATGCCCATCTTGGACCTACAATCTTGTAGCCAGGGGCGTAATCCTCGTAGCCAACAGCGTCCCATCATCACGCGTACCATTCAGCGGCCGGTATCCGGTACCCATACATCACAGGAATGATTGTGATTACCACGTGGGGATTGTCCGCCCTGTATATATGGACGGTTTGCTGAAGGGTAATGCGACATGTGTGAACACGGATGACAATCATTCACGACTGTCAATCACGGAAACGTCGCGGTGTGATTCGCTGAAGGACGCGGAGCCGCACGGACCAAGTGCATCCGACTGCGCCATCGATGACGAATATAATGAGGCGCCACGGCGTCCCACGTCCCCTGGAACCGAAGAATCGTCGGAGTTGGCGGGTAGCTCCCACTGTCGCGTGTGACATGCCAGAAGGGCCGCCTGATTTCGGACTTATGCGAGAACTCAATCAACACTTCCAAACCCAAAATGTACACAACTGAGTGCAGGAAGGGCGCCTCGAGTTCTTCAGCCACATCAGCGGACACGTCAAAGCCCATCTTGTAACAAGTTGCCCACTCGTGGCGAATCCTCGTACCGTCAACAGCGCCCTCATCAAGGCGTCCCATCATCAAGCGTCCCGTGAAGGTGCCCATCTCGGAATGATTGTGGCACCACTGAGCGAAGGTCATACCGCGGATCAACCGATACGGCAGCTGGTCAAGGCGCCTTCTCGACAACACTCTGAAAATGCTTCGTTCCCGAGATACGGGTCCAAAATACGATTGGCTGAAATCTGCTGGGTTATAAGAACTACTGTTCATTAGGCGGACACCTCAGGGTCCCCGAAGCTCCATCCACGGACCTCTGAAAAGGAATGTCGGAGCCGCTTGTGTCCATGGATGCTGAGGTGGTAGGTCCTTAGCTACCAATGCTGATAATCCAGATCGTCCAAGTGTAAAGCGTGCAGTCCCCAAGATCAGATCCAGATCCAGATGAGTTATCTTCATGAATCAGCGCTGCACGCGATGACTTCGAAGAACAACGGTACTCCGACGGTGGCGGTCACGACAGCCAACAGCGGATCCAATCTTCTAGTCGGCGATCTGGTGGAGAACACACCGAAGAGATCAAACACAACTTGTGGATGTGATCTGGCGCTATAAACACCTGCTAATTGGGAAGGGCAATGCCTTGCCTCCTGCTGCGGTAGGCGCGGTTTGCGACATTGACGTCGGCGACGCGAAGCCAATCGTGCAACGTGTGCACAAGGTTGCCCCGGATCGGATCAAGGACCTCCTGTCAGCCAAGATCACAACATCTCCGCATCTCCAATGGTGGTGATCATAAAAAAGAATGGCGTTGACATCAGACTTTGTATTGACTACCGGTTAGAATGTCGTTTGAGCACTTGATGTCAGAATGCAAAGTGATTGATTTAGGTCCTTAGTTCGCAAAGCTACTCTAAGCCTGTCGTCTTACCTACAGGGTACACTCTACTGGGTTCATTACTGACGACTGAGTTACTTCAGCCAATCAGCGAGTGACACGTCGATGCCCATCTTGTACCTACAATCTTGTACCCACGCGTGGCGTAATCCTCGTAGCGTCAACAGCGTCCCATCATCAGCGTCCCATCATCAGCGTCCCGTCATCCGTATCCCATAATCACAGGAATGATTGTGGCACCACTGAGTGAAGGTCATACCGGTATCTACCGGTATACGGCAGCTGGTCAAGGCGCCTTCTCGACAACACTCTGAAAATGCTTCGTTCCCGAGATACGGGTTCAAAATATGATTGGCTGAAATCTTGCCGCTGGGTTATATATATACTACTGTTACATTATGGCGGGCAGCCTCTGGGCACCCCAACGCTCTATACCACGTCCTCTGAAAAGAGAATGTCGTTTGAGCACTTGATGTCAGAATGCAAAGTGATTGATTTAGGTCCTTAGTTCGCAAAGCTACTCTAAGCCTGTCGTCTTACCTACAGGGTACACTCTACTGGGTTCATTACTGACGACTGAGTTACTTCAGCCAATCAGCGAGTGACACGTCGATGCCCATCTTGTACCTACAATCTTGTACCCACGCGTGGCGTAATCCTCGTAGCGTCAACAGCGTCCCATCATCAGCGTCCCATCATCAGCGTCCCGTCATCCGTATCCCATAATCACAGGAATGATTGTGGCACCACTGAGTGAAGGTCATACCGGTATCTACCGGTATACGGCAGCTGGTCAAGGCGCCTTCTCGACAACACTCTGAAAATGCTTCGTTCCCGAGATACGGGTTCAAAATATGATTGGCTGAAATCTTGCCGCTGGGTTATATATATACTACTGTTACATTATGGCGGGCAGCCTCTGGGCACCCCAACGCTCTATACCACGTCCTCTGAAAAGAGAATGTCGTTTGAGCACTTGATGTCAGAATGCAAAGTGATTGATTTAGGTCCTTAGTTCGCAAAGCTACTCTAAGCCTGTCGTCTTACCTACAGGGTACACTCTACTGGGTTCATTACTGACGACTGAGTTACTTCAGCCAATCAGCGAGTGACACGTCGATGCCCATCTTGTACCTACAATCTTGTACCCACGCGTGGCGTAATCCTCGTAGCGTCAACAGCGTCCCATCATCAGCGTCCCATCATCAGCGTCCCGTCATCCGTATCCCATAATCACAGGAATGATTGTGGCACCACTGAGTGAAGGTCATACCGGTATCTACCGGTATACGGCAGCTGGTCAAGGCGCCTTCTCGACAACACTCTGAAAATGCTTCGTTCCCGAGATACGGGTTCAAAATATGATTGGCTGAAATCTTGCCGCTGGGTTATATATATACTACTGTTACATTATGGCGGGCAGCCTCTGGGCACCCCAACGCTCTATACCACGTCCTCTGAAAAGAGAATGTCGTTTGAGCACTTGATGTCAGAATGCAAAGTGATTGATTTAGGTCCTTAGTTCGCAAAGCTACTCTAAGCCTGTCGTCTTACCTACAGGGTACACTCTACTGGGTTCATTACTGACGACTGAGTTACTTCAGCCAATCAGCGAGTGACACGTCGATGCCCATCTTGTACCTACAATCTTGTACCCACGCGTGGCGTAATCCTCGTAGCGTCAACAGCGTCCCATCATCAGCGTCCCATCATCAGCGTCCCGTCATCCGTATCCCATAATCACAGGAATGATTGTGGCACCACTGAGTGAAGGTCATACCGGTATCTACCGGTATACGGCAGCTGGTCAAGGCGCCTTCTCGACAACACTCTGAAAATGCTTCGTTCCCGAGATACGGGTTCAAAATATGATTGGCTGAAATCTTGCCGCTGGGTTATATATATACTACTGTTACATTATGGCGGGCAGCCTCTGGGCACCCCAACGCTCTATACCACGTCCTCTGAAAAGAGAATGTCGTTTGAGCACTTGATGTCAGAATGCAAAGTGATTGATTTAGGTCCTTAGTTCGCAAAGCTACTCTAAGCCTGTCGTCTTACCTACAGGGTACACTCTACTGGGTTCATTACTGACGACTGAGTTACTTCAGCCAATCAGCGAGTGACACGTCGATGCCCATCTTGTACCTACAATCTTGTACCCACGCGTGGCGTAATCCTCGTAGCGTCAACAGCGTCCCATCATCAGCGTCCCATCATCAGCGTCCCGTCATCCGTATCCCATAATCACAGGAATGATTGTGGCACCACTGAGTGAAGGTCATACCGGTATCTACCGGTATACGGCAGCTGGTCAAGGCGCCTTCTCGACAACACTCTGAAAATGCTTCGTTCCCGAGATACGGGTTCAAAATATGATTGGCTGAAATCTTGCCGCTGGGTTATATATATACTACTGTTACATTATGGCGGGCAGCCTCTGGGCACCCCAACGCTCTATACCACGTCCTCTGAAAAGAGAATGTCGTTTGAGCACTTGATGTCAGAATGCAAAGTGATTGATTTAGGTCCTTAGTTCGCAAAGCTACTCTAAGCCTGTCGTCTTACCTACAGGGTACACTCTACTGGGTTCATTACTGACGACTGAGTTACTTCAGCCAATCAGCGAGTGACACGTCGATGCCCATCTTGTACCTACAATCTTGTACCCACGCGTGGCGTAATCCTCGTAGCGTCAACAGCGTCCCATCATCAGCGTCCCATCATCAGCGTCCCGTCATCCGTATCCCATAATCACAGGAATGATTGTGGCACCACTGAGTGAAGGTCATACCGGTATCTACCGGTATACGGCAGCTGGTCAAGGCGCCTTCTCGACAACACTCTGAAAATGCTTCGTTCCCGAGATACGGGTTCAAAATATGATTGGCTGAAATCTTGCCGCTGGGTTATATATATACTACTGTTACATTATGGCGGGCAGCCTCTGGGCACCCCAACGCTCTATACCACGTCCTCTGAAAAGAGAATGTCGTTTGAGCACTTGATGTCAGAATGCAAAGTGATTGATTTAGGTCCTTAGTTCGCAAAGCTACTCTAAGCCTGTCGTCTTACCTACAGGGTACACTCTACTGGGTTCATTACTGACGACTGAGTTACTTCAGCCAATCAGCGAGTGACACGTCGATGCCCATCTTGTACCTACAATCTTGTACCCACGCGTGGCGTAATCCTCGTAGCGTCAACAGCGTCCCATCATCAGCGTCCCATCATCAGCGTCCCGTCATCCGTATCCCATAATCACAGGAATGATTGTGGCACCACTGAGTGAAGGTCATACCGGTATCTACCGGTATACGGCAGCTGGTCAAGGCGCCTTCTCGACAACACTCTGAAAATGCTTCGTTCCCGAGATACGGGTTCAAAATATGATTGGCTGAAATCTTGCCGCTGGGTTATATATATACTACTGTTACATTATGGCGGGCAGCCTCTGGGCACCCCAACGCTCTATACCACGTCCTCTGAAAAGAGAATGTCGTTTGAGCACTTGATGTCAGAATGCAAAGTGATTGATTTAGGTCCTTAGTTCGCAAAGCTACTCTAAGCCTGTCGTCTTACCTACAGGGTACACTCTACTGGGTTCATTACTGACGACTGAGTTACTTCAGCCAATCAGCGAGTGACACGTCGATGCCCATCTTGTACCTACAATCTTGTACCCACGCGTGGCGTAATCCTCGTAGCGTCAACAGCGTCCCATCATCAGCGTCCCATCATCAGCGTCCCGTCATCCGTATCCCATAATCACAGGAATGATTGTGGCACCACTGAGTGAAGGTCATACCGGTATCTACCGGTATACGGCAGCTGGTCAAGGCGCCTTCTCGACAACACTCTGAAAATGCTTCGTTCCCGAGATACGGGTTCAAAATATGATTGGCTGAAATCTTGCCGCTGGGTTATATATATACTACTGTTACATTATGGCGGGCAGCCTCTGGGCACCCCAACGCTCTATACCACGTCCTCTGAAAAGAATGTCGTTTGAGCACTTGATGTCAGAATGCAAAGTGATTGATTTAGGTCCTTAGTTCGCAAAGCTACTCTAAGCCTGTCGTCTTACCTACAGGGTACACTCTACTGGGTTCATTACTGACGACTGAGTTACTTCAGCCAATCAGCGAGTGACACGTCGATGCCCATCTTGTACCTACAATCTTGTACCCACGCGTGGCGTAATCCTCGTAGCGTCAACAGCGTCCCATCATCAGCGTCCCATCATCAGCGTCCCGTCATCCGTATCCCATAATCACAGGAATGATTGTGGCACCACTGAGTGAAGGTCATACCGGTATCTACCGGTATACGGCAGCTGGTCAAGGCGCCTTCTCGACAACACTCTGAAAATGCTTCGTTCCCGAGATACGGGTTCAAAATATGATTGGCTGAAATCTTGCCGCTGGGTTATATATATACTACTGTTACATTATGGCGGGCAGCCTCTGGGCACCCCAACGCTCTATACCACGTCCTCTGAAAAGAGAATGTCGTTTGAGCACTTGATGTCAGAATGCAAAGTGATTGATTTAGGTCCTTAGTTCGCAAAGCTACTCTAAGCCTGTCGTCTTACCTACAGGGTACACTCTACTGGGTTCATTACTGACGACTGAGTTACTTCAGCCAATCAGCGAGTGACACGTCGATGCCCATCTTGTACCTACAATCTTGTACCCACGCGTGGCGTAATCCTCGTAGCGTCAACAGCGTCCCATCATCAGCGTCCCATCATCAGCGTCCCGTCATCCGTATCCCATAATCACAGGAATGATTGTGGCACCACTGAGTGAAGGTCATACCGGTATCTACCGGTATACGGCAGCTGGTCAAGGCGCCTTCTCGACAACACTCTGAAAATGCTTCGTTCCCGAGATACGGGTTCAAAATATGATTGGCTGAAATCTTGCCGCTGGGTTATATATATACTACTGTTACATTATGGCGGGCAGCCTCTGGGCACCCCAACGCTCTATACCACGTCCTCTGAAAGAGAATGTCGTTTGAGCACTTGATGTCAGAATGCAAAGTGATTGATTTAGGTCCTTAGTTCGCAAAGCTACTCTAAGCCTGTCGTCTTACCTACAGGGTACACTCTACTGGGTTCATTACTGACGACTGAGTTACTTCAGCCAATCAGCGAGTGACACGTCGATGCCCATCTTGTACCTACAATCTTGTACCCACGCGTGGCGTAATCCTCGTAGCGTCAACAGCGTCCCATCATCAGCGTCCCATCATCAGCGTCCCGTCATCCGTATCCCATAATCACAGGAATGATTGTGGCACCACTGAGTGAAGGTCATACCGGTATCTACCGGTATACGGCAGCTGGTCAAGGCGCCTTCTCGACAACACTCTGAAAATGCTTCGTTCCCGAGATACGGGTTCAAAATATGATTGGCTGAAATCTTGCCGCTGGGTTATATATATACTACTGTTACATTATGGCGGGCAGCCTCTGGGCACCCCAACGCTCTATACCACGTCCTCTGAAAGAGAATGTCGTTTGAGCACTTGATGTCAGAATGCAAAGTGATTGATTTAGGTCCTTAGTTCGCAAAGCTACTCTAAGCCTGTCGTCTTACCTACAGGGTACACTCTACTGGGTTCATTACTGACGACTGAGTTACTTCAGCCAATCAGCGAGTGACACGTCGATGCCCATCTTGTACCTACAATCTTGTACCCACGCGTGGCGTAATCCTCGTAGCGTCAACAGCGTCCCATCATCAGCGTCCCATCATCAGCGTCCGTCATCCGTATCCCATAATCACAGGAATGATTGTGGCACCACTGAGTGAAGGTCATACCGGTATCTACCGGTATACGGCAGCTGGTCAAGGCGCCTTCTCGACAACACTCTGAAAATGCTTCGTTCCCGAGATACGGGTTCAAAATATGATTGGCTGAAATCTTGCCGCTGGGTTATATATATACTACTGTTACATTATGGCGGGCAGCCTCTGGGCACCCCAACGCTCTATACCACGTCCTCTGAAAGAGAATGTCGTTTGAGCACTTGATGTCAGAATGCAAAGTGATTGATTTAGGTCCTTAGTTCGCAAAGCTACTCTAAGCCTGTCGTCTTACCTACAGGGTACACTCTACTGGGTTCATTACTGACGACTGAGTTACTTCAGCCAATCAGCGAGTGACACGTCGATGCCCATCTTGTACCTACAATCTTGTACCCACGCGTGGCGTAATCCTCGTAGCGTCAACAGCGTCCCATCATCAGCGTCCCATCATCAGCGTCCCGTCATCCGTATCCCATAATCACAGGAATGATTGTGGCACCACTGAGTGAAGGTCATACCGGTATCTACCGGTATACGGCAACTGGTCAAGGCGCCTTCTCGACAACACTCTGAAAATGCTTCGTTCCCGAGATACGGGTTCAAAATATGATTGGCTGAAATCTTGCCGCTGGGTTATATATATACTACTGTTACATTATGGCGGGCAGCCTCTGGGCACCCCAACGCTCTATACCACGTCCTCTGAAAAGAGAATGTCGTTTGAGCACTTGATGTCAGAATGCAAAGTGATTGATTTAGGTCCTTAGTTCGCAAAGCTACTCTAAGCCTGTCGTCTTACCTACAGGGTACACTCTACTGGGTTCATTACTGACGACTGAGTTACTTCAGCCAATCAGCGAGTGACACGTCGATGCCCATCTTGTACCTACAATCTTGTACCCACGCGTGGCGTAATCCTCGTAGCGTCAACAGCGTCCCATCATCAGCGTCCCATCATCAGCGTCCCGTCATCCGTATCCCATAATCACAGGAATGATTGTGGCACCACTGAGTGAAGGTCATACCGGTATCTACCGGTATACGGCAGCTGGTCAAGGCGCCTTCTCGACAACACTCTGAAAATGCTTCGTTCCCGAGATACGGGTTCAAAATATGATTGGCTGAAATCTTGCCGCTGGGTTATATATATACTACTGTTACATTATGGCGGGCAGCCTCTGGGCACCCCAACGCTCTATACCACGTCCTCTGAAAGAGAATGTCGTTTGAGCACTTGATGTCAGAATGCAAAGTGATTGATTTAGGTCCTTAGTTCGCAAAGCTACTCTAAGCCTGTCGTCTTACCTACAGGGTACACTCTACTGGGTTCATTACTGACGACTGAGTTACTTCAGCCAATCAGCGAGTGACACGTCGATGCCCATCTTGTACCTACAATCTTGTACCCACGCGTGGCGTAATCCTCGTAGCGTCAACAGCGTCCCATCATCAGCGTCCCATCATCAGCGTCCCGTCATCCGTATCCCATAATCACAGGAATGATTGTGGCACCACTGAGTGAAGGTCATACCGGTATCTACCGGTATACGGCAGCTGGTCAAGGCGCCTTCTCGACAACACTCTGAAAATGCTTCGTTCCCGAGATACGGGTTCAAAATATGATTGGCTGAAATCTTGCCGCTGGGTTATATATATACTACTGTTACATTATGGCGGGCAGCCTCTGGGCACCCCAACGCTCTATACCACGTCCTCTGAAAGAGAATGTCGTTTGAGCACTTGATGTCAGAATGCAAAGTGATTGATTTAGGTCCTTAGTTCGCAAAGCTACTCTAAGCCTGTCGTCTTACCTACAGGGTACACTCTACTGGGTTCATTACTGACGACTGAGTTACTTCAGCCAATCAGCGAGTGACACGTCGATGCCCATCTTGTACCTACAATCTTGTACCCACGCGTGGCGTAATCCTCGTAGCGTCAACAGCGTCCCATCATCAGCGTCCCATCATCAGCGTCCCGTCATCCGTATCCCATAATCACAGGAATGATTGTGGCACCACTGAGTGAAGGTCATACCGGTATCTACCGGTATACGGCAGCTGGTCAAGGCGCCTTCTCGACAACACTCTGAAAATGCTTCGTTCCCGAGATACGGGTTCAAAATATGATTGGCTGAAATCTTGCCGCTGGGTTATATATATACTACTGTTACATTATGGCGGGCAGCCTCTGGGCACCCCAACGCTCTATACCACGTCCTCTGAAAGAGAATGTCGTTTGAGCACTTGATGTCAGAATGCAAAGTGATTGATTTAGGTCCTTAGTTCGCAAAGCTACTCTAAGCCTGTCGTCTTACCTACAGGGTACACTCTACTGGGTTCATTACTGACGACTGAGTTACTTCAGCCAATCAGCGAGTGACACGTCGATGCCCATCTTGTACCTACAATCTTGTACCCACGCGTGGCGTAATCCTCGTAGCGTCAACAGCGTCCCATCATCAGCGTCCCATCATCAGCGTCCCGTCATCCGTATCCCATAATCACAGGAATGATTGTGGCACCACTGAGTGAAGGTCATACCGGTATCTACCGGTATACGGCAGCTGGTCAAGGCGCCTTCTCGACAACACTCTGAAAATGCTTCGTTCCCGAGATACGGGTTCAAAATATGATTGGCTGAAATCTTGCCGCTGGGTTATATATATACTACTGTTACATTATGGCGGGCAGCCTCTGGGCACCCCAACGCTCTATACCACGTCCTCTGAAAGAGAATGTCGTTTGAGCACTTGATGTCAGAATGCAAAGTGATTGATTTAGGTCCTTAGTTCGCAAAGCTACTCTAAGCCTGTCGTCTTACCTACAGGGTACACTCTACTGGGTTCATTACTGACGACTGAGTTACTTCAGCCAATCAGCGAGTGACACGTCGATGCCCATCTTGTACCTACAATCTTGTACCCACGCGTGGCGTAATCCTCGTAGCGTCAACAGCGTCCCATCATCAGCGTCCCATCATCAGCGTCCCGTCATCCGTATCCCATAATCACAGGAATGATTGTGGCACCACTGAGTGAAGGTCATACCGGTATCTACCGGTATACGGCAGCTGGTCAAGGCGCCTTCTCGACAACACTCTGAAAATGCTTCGTTCCCGAGATACGGGTTCAAAATATGATTGGCTGAAATCTTGCCGCTGGGTTATATATATACTACTGTTACATTATGGCGGGCAGCCTCTGGGCACCCCAACGCTCTATACCACGTCCTCTGAAAAGAGAATGTCGTTTGAGCACTTGATGTCAGAATGCAAAGTGATTGATTTAGGTCCTTAGTTCGCAAAGCTACTCTAAGCCTGTCGTCTTACCTACAGGGTACACTCTACTGGGTTCATTACTGACGACTGAGTTACTTCAGCCAATCAGCGAGTGACACGTCGATGCCCATCTTGTACCTACAATCTTGTACCCACGCGTGGCGTAATCCTCGTAGCGTCAACAGCGTCCCATCATCAGCGTCCCATCATCAGCGTCCCGTCATCCGTATCCCATAATCACAGGAATGATTGTGGCACCACTGAGTGAAGGTCATACCGGTATCTACCGGTATACGGCAGCTGGTCAAGGCGCCTTCTCGACAACACTCTGAAAATGCTTCGTTCCCGAGATACGGGTTCAAAATATGATTGGCTGAAATCTTGCCGCTGGGTTATATATATACTACTGTTACATTATGGCGGGCAGCCTCTGGGCACCCCAACGCTCTATACCACGTCCTCTGAAAAGAGAATGTCGTTTGAGCACTTGATGTCAGAATGCAAAGTGATTGATTTAGGTCCTTAGTTCGCAAAGCTACTCTAAGCCTGTCGTCTTACCTACAGGGTACACTCTACTGGGTTCATTACTGACGACTGAGTTACTTCAGCCAATCAGCGAGTGACACGTCGATGCCCATCTTGTACCTACAATCTTGTACCCACGCGTGGCGTAATCCTCGTAGCGTCAACAGCGTCCCATCATCAGCGTCCCATCATCAGCGTCCCGTCATCCGTATCCCATAATCACAGGAATGATTGTGGCACCACTGAGTGAAGGTCATACCGGTATCTACCGGTATACGGCAGCTGGTCAAGGCGCCTTCTCGACAACACTCTGAAAATGCTTCGTTCCCGAGATACGGGTTCAAAATATGATTGGCTGAAA
Organism: Phytophthora sp. ST_20190627; assembly: GCA_014706145.1. Lineage (NCBI taxonomy): Eukaryota > Oomycota > Peronosporomycetes > Peronosporales > Peronosporaceae > Phytophthora > Phytophthora sp. ST_20190627. The sequence goes on from JACBOU010000180.1 coordinate 800,790, forward strand.
TCTTGCCGCTGGGTTATATATATACTACTGTTACATTATGGCGGGCAGCCTCTGGGCACCCCAACGCTCTATACCACGTCCTCTGAAAGAGAATGTCGTTTGAGCACTTGATGTCAGAATGCAAAGTGATTGATTTAGGTCCTTAGTTCGCAAAGCTACTCTAAGCCTGTCGTCTTACCTACAGGGTACACTCTACTGGGTTCATTACTGACGACTGAGTTACTTCAGCCAATCAGCGAGTGACACGTCGATGCCCATCTTGTACCTACAATCTTGTACCCACGCGTGGCGTAATCCTCGTAGCGTCAACAGCGTCCCATCATCAGCGTCCCATCATCAGCGTCCCGTCATCCGTATCCCATAATCACAGGAATGATTGTGGCACCACTGAGTGAAGGTCATACCGGTATCTACCGGTATACGGCAGCTGGTCAAGGCGCCTTCTCGACAACACTCTGAAAATGCTTCGTTCCCGAGATACGGGTTCAAAATATGATTGGCTGAAATCTTGCCGCTGGGTTATATATATACTACTGTTACATTATGGCGGGCAGCCTCTGGGCACCCCAACGCTCTATACCACGTCCTCTGAAAGAGAATGTCGTTTGAGCACTTGATGTCAGAATGCAAAGTGATTGATTTAGGTCCTTAGTTCGCAAAGCTACTCTAAGCCTGTCGTCTTACCTACAGGGTACACTCTACTGGGTTCATTACTGACGACTGAGTTACTTCAGCCAATCAGCGAGTGACACGTCGATGCCCATCTTGTACCTACAATCTTGTACCCACGCGTGGCGTAATCCTCGTAGCGTCAACAGCGTCCCATCATCAGCGTCCCATCATCAGCGTCCGTCATCCGTATCCCATAATCACAGGAATGATTGTGGCACCACTGAGTGAAGGTCATACCGGTATCTACCGGTATACGGCAGCTGGTCAAGGCGCCTTCTCGACAACACTCTGAAAATGCTTCGTTCCCGAGATACGGGTTCAAAATATGATTGGCTGAAATCTTGCCGCTGGGTTATATATATACTACTGTTACATTATGGCGGGCAGCCTCTGGGCACCCCAACGCTCTATACCACGTCCTCTGAAAGAGAATGTCGTTTGAGCACTTGATGTCAGAATGCAAAGTGATTGATTTAGGTCCTTAGTTCGCAAAGCTACTCTAAGCCTGTCGTCTTACCTACAGGGTACACTCTACTGGGTTCATTACTGACGACTGAGTTACTTCAGCCAATCAGCGAGTGACACGTCGATGCCCATCTTGTACCTACAATCTTGTACCCACGCGTGGCGTAATCCTCGTAGCGTCAACAGCGTCCCATCATCAGCGTCCCATCATCAGCGTCCCGTCATCCGTATCCCATAATCACAGGAATGATTGTGGCACCACTGAGTGAAGGTCATACCGGTATCTACCGGTATACGGCAGCTGGTCAAGGCGCCTTCTCGACAACACTCTGAAAATGCTTCGTTCCCGAGATACGGGTTCAAAATATGATTGGCTGAAATCTTGCCGCTGGGTTATATATATACTACTGTTACATTATGGCGGGCAGCCTCTGGGCACCCCAACGCTCTATACCACGTCCTCTGAAAGAGAATGTCGTTTGAGCACTTGATGTCAGAATGCAAAGTGATTGATTTAGGTCCTTAGTTCGCAAAGCTACTCTAAGCCTGTCGTCTTACCTACAGGGTACACTCTACTGGGTTCATTACTGACGACTGAGTTACTTCAGCCAATCAGCGAGTGACACGTCGATGCCCATCTTGTACCTACAATCTTGTACCCACGCGTGGCGTAATCCTCGTAGCGTCAACAGCGTCCCATCATCAGCGTCCCATCATCAGCGTCCCGTCATCCGTATCCCATAATCACAGGAATGATTGTGGCACCACTGAGTGAAGGTCATACCGGTATCTACCGGTATACGGCAGCTGGTCAAGGCGCCTTCTCGACAACACTCTGAAAATGCTTCGTTCCCGAGATACGGGTTCAAAATATGATTGGCTGAAATCTTGCCGCTGGGTTATATATATACTACTGTTACATTATGGCGGGCAGCCTCTGGGCACCCCAACGCTCTATACCACGTCCTCTGAAAAGAGAATGTCGTTTGAGCACTTGATGTCAGAATGCAAAGTGATTGATTTAGGTCCTTAGTTCGCAAAGCTACTCTAAGCCTGTCGTCTTACCTACAGGGTACACTCTACTGGGTTCATTACTGACGACTGAGTTACTTCAGCCAATCAGCGAGTGACACGTCGATGCCCATCTTGTACCTACAATCTTGTACCCACGCGTGGCGTAATCCTCGTAGCGTCAACAGCGTCCCATCATCAGCGTCCCGTCATCCGTATCCCATAATCACAGGAATGATTGTGGCACCACTGAGTGAAGGTCATACCGGTATCTACCGGTATACGGCAGCTGGTCAAGGCGCCTTCTCGACAACACTCTGAAAATGCTTCGTTCCCGAGATACGGGTTCAAAATATGATTGGCTGAAATCTTGCCGCTGGGTTATATATATACTACTGTTACATTATGGCGGGCAGCCTCTGGGCACCCCAACGCTCTATACCACGTCCTCTGAAAAGAGAATGTCGTTTGAGCACTTGATGTCAGAATGCAAAGTGATTGATTTAGGTCCTTAGTTCGCAAAGCTACTCTAAGCCTGTCGTCTTACCTACAGGGTACACTCTACTGGGTTCATTACTGACGACTGAGTTACTTCAGCCAATCAGCGAGTGACACGTCGATGCCCATCTTGTACCTACAATCTTGTACCCACGCGTGGCGTAATCCTCGTAGCGTCAACAGCGTCCCATCATCAGCGTCCCATCATCAGCGTCCCGTCATCCGTATCCCATAATCACAGGAATGATTGTGGCACCACTGAGTGAAGGTCATACCGGTATCTACCGGTATACGGCAGCTGGTCAAGGCGCCTTCTCGACAACACTCTGAAAATGCTTCGTTCCCGAGATACGGGTTCAAAATATGATTGGCTGAAATCTTGCCGCTGGGTTATATATATACTACTGTTACATTATGGCGGGCAGCCTCTGGGCACCCCAACGCTCTATACCACGTCCTCTGAAAAGAGAATGTCGTTTGAGCACTTGATGTCAGAATGCAAAGTGATTGATTTAGGTCCTTAGTTCGCAAAGCTACTCTAAGCCTGTCGTCTTACCTACAGGGTACACTCTACTGGGTTCATTACTGACGACTGAGTTACTTCAGCCAATCAGCGAGTGACACGTCGATGCCCATCTTGTACCTACAATCTTGTACCCACGCGTGGCGTAATCCTCGTAGCGTCAACAGCGTCCCATCATCAGCGTCCCGTCATCCGTATCCCATAATCACAGGAATGATTGTGGCACCACTGAGTGAAGGTCATACCGGTATCTACCGGTATACGGCAGCTGGTCAAGGCGCCTTCTCGACAACACTCTGAAAATGCTTCGTTCCCGAGATACGGGTTCAAAATATGATTGGCTGAAATCTTGCCGCTGGGTTATATATATACTACTGTTACATTATGGCGGGCAGCCTCTGGGCACCCCAACGCTCTATACCACGTCCTCTGAAAAGAGAATGTCGTTTGAGCACTTGATGTCAGAATGCAAAGTGATTGATTTAGGTCCTTAGTTCGCAAAGCTACTCTAAGCCTGTCGTCTTACCTACAGGGTACACTCTACTGGGTTCATTACTGACGACTGAGTTACTTCAGCCAATCAGCGAGTGACACGTCGATGCCCATCTTGTACCTACAATCTTGTACCCACGCGTGGCGTAATCCTCGTAGCGTCAACAGCGTCCCATCATCAGCGTCCATCATCATCCGTCATCCGTATAATCACAGGAATGATTGTGGCACCACTGAGTGAAGGTCATACCGGTATCTACCGGTATACGGCAGCTGGTCAAGGCGCCTTCTCGACAACACTCTGAAAATGCTTCGTTCCCGAGATACGGGTTCAAAATATGATTGGCTGAAATCTTGCCGCTGGGTTATATATATACTACTGTTACATTATGGCGGGCAGCCTCTGGGCACCCCAACGCTCTATACCACGTCCTCTGAAAAGAGAATGTCGTTTGAGCACTTGATGTCAGAATGCAAAGTGATTGATTTAGGTCCTTAGTTCGCAAAGCTACTCTAAGCCTGTCGTCTTACCTACAGGGTACACTCTACTGGGTTCATTACTGACGACTGAGTTACTTCAGCCAATCAGCGAGTGACACGTCGATGCCCATCTTGTACCTACAATCTTGTACCCACGCGTGGCGTAATCCTCGTAGCGTCAACAGCGTCCCATCATCAGCGTCCCATCATCAGCGTCCTGTCATCCGTATCCCATAATCACAGGAATGATTGTGGCACCACTGAGTGAAGGTCATACCGGTATCTACCGGTATACGGCAGCTGGTCAAGGCGCCTTCTCGACAACACTCTGAAAATGCTTCGTTCCCGAGATACGGGTTCAAAATATGATTGGCTGAAATCTTGCCGCTGGGTTATATATATACTACTGTTACATTATGGCGGGCAGCCTCTGGGCACCCCAACGCTCTATACCACGTCCTCTGAAAAGAGAATGTCGTTTGAGCACTTGATGTCAGAATGCAAAGTGATTGATTTAGGTCCTTAGTTCGCAAAGCTACTCTAAGCCTGTCGTCTTACCTACAGGGTACACTCTACTGGGTTCATTACTGACGACTGAGTTACTTCAGCCAATCAGCGAGTGACACGTCGATGCCCATCTTGTACCTACAATCTTGTACCCACGCGTGGCGTAATCCTCGTAGCGTCAACAGCGTCCCATCATCAGCGTCCCATCATCAGCGTCCGTCATCCGTATCCCATAATCACAGGAATGATTGTGGCACCACTGAGTGAAGGTCATACCGGTATCTACCGGTATACGGCAGCTGGTCAAGGCGCCTCGACAACACTCTGAAAATGCTTCGTTCCCGAGATACGGGTTCAAAATATGATTGGCTGAAATCTTGCCGCTGGGTTATATATATACTACTGTTACATTATGGCGGGCAGCCTCTGGGCACCCCAACGCTCTATACCACGTCCTCTGAAAAGAGAATGTCGTTTGAGCACTTGATGTCAGAATGCAAAGTGATTGATTTAGGTCCTTAGTTCGCAAAGCTACTCTAAGCCTGTCGTCTTACCTACAGGGTACACTCTACTGGGTTCATTACTGACGACTGAGTTACTTCAGCCAATCAGCGAGTGACACGTCGATGCCCATCTTGTACCTACAATCTTGTACCCACGCGTGGCGTAATCCTCGTAGCGTCAACAGCGTCCCATCATCAGCGTCCCATCATCAGCGTCCCGTCATCCGTATCCCATAATCACAGGAATGATTGTGGCACCACTGAGTGAAGGTCATACCGGTATCTACCGGTATACGGCAGCTGGTCAAGGCGCCTTCTCGACAACACTCTGAAAATGCTTCGTTCCCGAGATACGGGTTCAAAATATGATTGGCTGAAATCTTGCCGCTGGGTTATATATATACTACTGTTACATTATGGCGGGCAGCCTCTGGGCACCCCAACGCTCTATACCACGTCCTCTGAAAAGAGAATGTCGTTTGAGCACTTGATGTCAGAATGCAAAGTGATTGATTTAGGTCCTTAGTTCGCAAAGCTACTCTAAGCCTGTCGTCTTACCTACAGGGTACACTCTACTGGGTTCATTACTGACGACTGAGTTACTTCAGCCAATCAGCGAGTGACACGTCGATGCCCATCTTGTACCTACAATCTTGTACCCACGCGTGGCGTAATCCTCGTAGCGTCAACAGCGTCCCATCATCAGCGTCCCATCATCAGCGTCCCGTCATCCGTATCCCATAATCACAGGAATGATTGTGGCACCACTGAGTGAAGGTCATACCGGTATCTACCGGTATACGGCAGCTGGTCAAGGCGCCTTCTCGACAACACTCTGAAAATGCTTCGTTCCCGAGATACGGGTTCAAAATATGATTGGCTGAAATCTTGCCGCTGGGTTATATATATACTACTGTTACATTATGGCGGGCAGCCTCTGGGCACCCCAACGCTCTATACCACGTCCTCTGAAAAGAGAATGTCGTTTGAGCACTTGATGTCAGAATGCAAAGTGATTGATTTAGGTCCTTAGTTCGCAAAGCTACTCTAAGCCTGTCGTCTTACCTACAGGGTACACTCTACTGGGTTCATTACTGACGACTGAGTTACTTCAGCCAATCAGCGAGTGACACGTCGATGCCCATCTTGTACCTACAATCTTGTACCCACGCGTGGCGTAATCCTCGTAGCGTCAACAGCGTCCCATCATCAGCGTCCCATCATCAGCGTCCTGTCATCCGTATCCCATAATCACAGGAATGATTGTGGCACCACTGAGTGAAGGTCATACCGGTATCTACCGGTATACGGCAGCTGGTCAAGGCGCCCTCGACAACACTCTGAAAATGCTTCGTTCCCGAGATACGGGTTCAAAATATGATTGGCTGAAATCTTGCCGCTGGGTTATATATATACTACTGTTACATTATGGCGGGCAGCCTCTGGGCACCCCAACGCTCTATACCACGTCCTCTGAAAAGAGAATGTCGTTTGAGCACTTGATGTCAGAATGCAAAGTGATTGATTTAGGTCCTTAGTTCGCAAAGCTACTCTAAGCCTGTCGTCTTACCTACAGGGTACACTCTACTGGGTTCATTACTGACGACTGAGTTACTTCAGCCAATCAGCGAGTGACACGTCGATGCCCATCTTGTACCTACAATCTTGTACCCACGCGTGGCGTAATCCTCGTAGCGTCAACAGCGTCCCATCATCAGCGTCCCATCATCAGCGTCCCGTCATCCGTATCCCATAATCACAGGAATGATTGTGGCACCACTGAGTGAAGGTCATACCGGTATCTACCGGTATACGGCAGCTGGTCAAGGCGCCTTCTCGACAACACTCTGAAAATGCTTCGTTCCCGAGATACGGGTTCAAAATATGATTGGCTGAAATCTTGCCGCTGGGTTATATATATACTACTGTTACATTATGGCGGGCAGCCTCTGGGCACCCCAACGCTCTATACCACGTCCTCTGAAAAGAGAATGTCGTTTGAGCACTTGATGTCAGAATGCAAAGTGATTGATTTAGGTCC
>JACBOU010000181.1:0-45946 GCA_014706145.1 Phytophthora sp. ST_20190627
GGTCAGTTTGGGATGGGAAGTTCAAACTTTAATAATTTTAAAAATATGGCGCGAAGTATACAGATGATCCCTTCCGTAGTAATTACTATGTATGTAATACTCCTCAACAACAATATAAAGTGATTGCGTACAAGTCCAAGTAATAATTCCCTATCCCCTAAATCGTAATACAGTGTAATGATTTGCAAATTAAGAAATACGAATATTATGGAGTGCTTAACTATGTTAAAAGACCATTCTGTACAGGACGCCCGAAGTAGCCGAGCAAAGATATGTCCTTGCTTCCTGCCAAATCGCGTAGCGCTCGTTGTATCGCTCGGGTTCATTCACACACCTTTCCGATGCATCTGTTGCATTCGCTCGAATAAGGAGTATGACGACTCCCTCATAGTGCTCCTTCAGGACCAACTTCTATGCCAGTATTCTCAGCTTCTCAGCTAATGCTTGGTCATCGCTTCTTTCGTTGGTGGATTTTCGTCCTCTTTGATACCAAAAACACTGGCGCTCGATCACGAATGGTTGTCGTGACATCATCCTGGCACACCCCAGGACAGCGATCCCGTAACTAGGAATAAAAAGTGTGTTCCCGAAGTTATGCCTATTACGATTACGGAGAGAATTGTCTGTATATAGGTATGGACAGCCCTCAATGGATTAGTTTCACGGTATTGCGCAATGTCATCTCGCTCAACATTCAACTTAGGTAAACTTACGGCACCTCCTTGTAGTCGAACGACTTGCCGCGCTTCCGATCACGTCCTTCGCACCGTCTTTCATCGGACCCTTCAACATGAACGTTACCAGCTTCACCTACGGGTCCAGCTCGAGCGTGCCCACCATCGGGATCATGATTTATGGGAGCACTGAGATGTTCTCACCTAACCTTCACCTCGCGGACGATACACCGTTGTCGCCTTCCAGGAACGTGAACAGCGTGCGCAGCACTGAACCCGCCTACGAGTGTCTTGGCCTTGGCGTCGACAAACTGCGCGCTACAGCGCACACGCATGGTTTGACCCAGCCGACGCCGACGCCGCATGACTTCAGAATGCCCTCGGCCATGCGTGGCTGCCAACGTCCTTGGCCTCCCTTGGGCGACGTGTCCCCGGTACATCCCACGACGGAGTACAAGTCCGGTACGCACCTGCAATAACCACAGCAGCCAGTCCGTTTAAGGTTTTCGTTTTCACAGTACGTTGCTGTCAAGTTACTTTATGACTTCTAAGGACCTATGCTGACTTGTTCTTCATCGCATGCCAGTTACATTGTTCCCAGCTGTTTGCCGTTAGATGGTCCTGATGGACCATTTGTCAGTCGGTTCTCGAACCAGTGGCCAACGTCGCTAGCCAGGGTCTTCGCGACCACGGTTCCTGTTGTGACTGTGGTATTGCAGCACACAGAAATACGTCAGATGTGGTTCCTTAGGCAGCAAACACAACAATCGCCGAGTCGATCGGCGTTCGTTGGCCTGTGCTGAGTTGCCCCAAGCGGTTCAGCCCTTCCAGGACAGCGGTGTATCGCTTCTACGACACCAGGTAACCAAGCCAGTCACTTCGGAGGTTACCTGAGTTGACTTCCTCGGGTTAAAATCCCGTGCCCCACCAAAGGATGGACGACAGCTTGCGATCACTTTTGGTCGCCGAGAGCCAAGGCTTCTCGGCTGAAAGTGTCACGGCACCCGGGCTATTCGGCGTACCGACGCGCGGACTCGGCGAGGTTTCTTCAAAGCACACAACGCGAGACACGCCCTACCCGGGCCAACAAACCTCTTGGTGCTACCTGTCAAGACCCTACAAGCTATGCCTCTCGGTGCCAACGGCAGAGATAATCCAGCCCGCGCAAGGACTTACCGGAAGAGTGTACGCTTGTCTTGGACTTAGAACATTCTGCTCTGTTAGTTTTTTATCTTTGGAGAGCCTCTTGGGCTCCTATCTTGTGTTTCCTATGTCATATACAAATATCTAATGAAATGAAGGAGTTTTGTTCTCATCCGACCTTTCACGCGTAACCGCTGCAAGATCGCTGGGTGGAGTTCGCTGACTTGAGTTCGCTGACTTGAGTCAGCTGAGTTGGTATCAGCTGAGTCGGTTCAGCTGAGTTAAGTCAGCTGAGTAGGGTCAAATCCGCTGAGTCGAGTCAGCTGGATCTCCAGTTAAGTCCGACTGGTGTGCGGCCGCATAATGTGATGTTTCCTACACCACAACTATCCCGGCTATAACACGAGCGGAGTGTTGTAGCCCAAGCGGTGTGTCGCTTCCTTTCAAACCTGGCGCACACATTCTCAGCCTTCAAAACTCCACGTTTCCGTCGACTCAAGCACCCATGCCCGTTGTAGCTCCCGCGCCGAGAAGGTAGGTTTTCAGATATCGACTCCGCTGCAGACACCTGGTTAGCTGACTTCGGTGTGTCTTGTTTTCCCATGTGTATGTTCCTCAGCTTCTACAATGTCACCTCCGCCGACTCCAGGCACCGCTTGCTCCACCAGTGAGACGCCATCTCCGTCGGCTGATGCGGTTACACGAACCTGCCGTCACGCCAGCTCCACCAGATCCTCCTTCGACTGACGTCGAGGGTATGGATGTTGAGGAGGGTCAAGTCGACTCGGGCAGTCTCGCTGAGTCGAATCGGGTTCTGACTTGGCGATGTTTCCTTTAGGCCGAGCACGTTAAGCCTCCGCAGCTCGTGGACACCGGACTGCCGGCTCCTTTGGTTGAACTTGCTGGTGGTCCTCGCTTCCCGAAAGCTAAGCCCTCGAGTGTGCCGGTGAACTCGATGAGTTCTTCCGGGGACTCGATGTTCGCCAACTTGGGTAGGACCACCTGAAGACCCACGACAGCGTCGGTCTCCTCCTAGTCAGCCATCTCCGCAGGGTCCTCGGTCGATCCTTCGAGTGCACTCTGGCGGATGGTCCTCGTTCGAGGCAGCCGACTTGCCATCGCCGACTCGGCACGTCTCTGGTGACCCAGAGATGCGACCGGTCTCACTGTGGTATTAAGGAAGGCGAATTGACGGAAGACGACCTGACAGTTGGACGCGACCGCCGGTGATGACAGCCGAAGGATGCAGTTGGATCCGACGGGACACTGACATCATCAGGACCAGGGCTGTGACATGACTACGACCCCGGGTCAGGAAGATGTCTGAGGTGGCTTGGATCCGATGAGATGGCTACGGATCCGGATCCAAACTTTGGATCCAGATCCAACTTTGGCGAAGACGGATCGATACAACAGGCGCCGTACACGTGTTTACCCAAGTGTTGAAGGCCAGGAGAAGTGATGGGAGGCTGAGAGTCAGCCGTAGGAGAGTCAGTTGGGATGGGATGATAGTATTCAGGATAGGCATAGCCTAAACGTAAATCAGAACCGAATTTGCGCCGTAGAACTCAGGTGTCTTCTTTGTATTGGGATTTGTATTGGCCCATACAATTTTCAAGATATCTACACCTGCTTAAGAGACTAAGTTGATCCAGATTCGCTTGGCTGGCAACCGTCCTTCAATCCTCGCCCCCTCAAAGATCCCGCTGTAGGAAGCGGTCAAGCAACGAAAAGGAACAAGGAACCCCCCCCCAACAAGGCATCTACTCCGGATCCAGCTGGATCCACAAGATCTACGGCCAAGACCCCAAGATCTACGTACCTGGAGCTGTGCGAAGGAACCCCCACACAGATTCGACCTCCCAAGTCCCCGCCAAGGACGTTCAAGGTCTCACGTCACTGCGCCTCTTACGTCATCAAGAGAGCGAATCCGCCCGCCGACGGGTGCACAAGGTGAACCAAGTCAGCGAACCCTACACGGTCATCGGAGCACCCCCTCCATTAGTCGGCGTCTGGGCGAAGTGTGTCGAGTTTGGATCGGACGAGAAATTCTCGGATCCACTCCACCACAATGATGCGCGTGCCCGGATCTTTTGGTGACACCGGATATCACCGCGTGTCCCTGGAAGAAGCGCATGTGAGCGAAGAACTGGGAGAAGAAGCGCCGGCGGAAGTTGGATCACCGGCGGCGTCGCTGACGACAAGATCCACGATGCGGCAGAGTCCTAGGAGGAGCTCTGTCGATGGACGCGAGCCGGATCCGATGGATCTGGAAGAGAAACCTCGCTATCCGCCATAGGTCTCTTCGGAGACCCCCGCGGATCGCAACGCAAGTTGTGATCCGCCCGATGAGGATCCAATGGCGAAAGCCAAAGGATCTTCATCCACCACTACCGCGCCGGCCTCAGGTGCTACGTCGAAGAAGATGAAGACGAAGGCTGCGCGGAAGAAACTCAAGGCACCTGACTCTAACGGTGAAGATCGTGCTGTACTCAAGTCTGCATGGACACGATCTAAGCTGGAGATCGCATACCTGCGCACGGAGCTGCAGAGAAGTTCCAGTGATGAAGCTCATGCAGCCGAAGCAACTCGGATCCATCACGGGACCGGTGCATGCGCCTGCAACGACGACGAACAAGCTGGACGCTGTCACGGATCTACTGCGGCTGATGGAAGAGGCTGGCCTCACGGCTGGGGCGTTCGACGCCAATGGCCTCTTCCAGCCGGAGCTTGGTGTGATCCGGATCTCCGCGGCGTCGCTCTTCAACTGACTGAAGTCACTCGTCGGTGAGTGATTACCGCCGAAGGAACTTGCAGCTCAGCCTGTCGAGATCCACACGGACCCGAAGGCTAGATCCGAGCGAATCCACGCAGATCCGCAGTACCACCAGGCCGCGCCGGAGCGGCCTAGTCACCGAAGTACCAGACGGGTTCATCCCAATACGCTTCGGCGACTTCGAAAGCTGGATCCGACAGCTCGAGCGAGCCGCTGCGCATGTCGCTGGGACCCTCAGGCGCGGCGATGTTGCAGACCCGCTCTGCAACCGCGCTTGACGGCAACGGATCCGCACCTGCGAATGGATCCGCGCCGGTGTCTAGACCGACGCCCGCGACGGCCGCAACATCGTCTGTGCCGCTGCCGGTATCCACGGCCTAGATGAATCCGCCGCATGAGTCGACTGGATCCCTGGAGTCGTACTTCCAAGCAGCCATGAGCCGGTTCCTGCGTGAGAAGAAAATGGTTGCTGCTCCGCGGACGACGCCGACGCCTGCAAACCTTGGGGCGCAAGACGTGGAAATGGAGTCCGTCGAGTCGCAAAACAGCCGATCCGAACATGGAGAGTACGATCCAGACGACTTCGACGTGACGCCCACTCGGAGCACTGCAACGGTGGCTGCTACGGCGGCGCCGACCGAATCCTCGGTTGGATCCGCGCTGATGCAGCGCGTACGAATCTCATCCACCTCGGATCTGAAGGAGTTCTCTGGTAGAGACAACGACGAAGAGCGTGCAAGAGTGTGGATCAGTAAGGTCAAGTCGGCATTCACAATAGATCAAGCTTCGGAAGAGGAGAAGTGCCTTACCTTTGCGGATCTGCTCACTGGTCCCGCACGTAATTGGTATACGCAGCTGAGTCGGTCGACACGCACGAAGTGGAGCGACCTGCTTGAAGGCTTCAAGTCGCAATACTGCGGACAAGGAGTCTCCGTTGCGTGGCAGCACTACCACGCACGCAAGCGCTCGGACGAGACGCAGCTGGAGTATCTCCACCGACTTAACGTGGCCGGAATGCGCGCGCGTGTCAAGATCAAGGACGGAGACGCCAAATCCCGCCGCGAACACGTGGAACACTTCGTCGAGACCATGGGCGATCCAGATCTGGCGGACCCGTTGACGCTGCTACGGATCGCCGATGCGGACCAGCTGGAGGACGTGCTTCTTGCGCGTGCGAAGTCCCGTCAGAAGAAGTCTCTCGGATCCAATAAGTACCGCACGAATGCCCCCGTGTCTGCTAAGCCGGCTGCTCCCACGCGCGCTGTACACGCCGTACAGATCCAAGCGTCGGACTCGCAAGCAGACTCGGACTCCGATGGATCCGGATCCGAAGGAGAGCTGCGCCGTGCCTACATGGCGGCAGTGAGTGACCAACCAGAGGCTGCCGTCGCGTCGGATCCGCCGCAGACATCGGGTCGGAGCCCACAGGGACCGTACCAGTCCGATACGAAGCCGCAAGATCGTGGACTCCGCTACGCACACGACAGCCCGCGCTGTTCGCACTGCGGATCCCGCAAGCACTCGGACCTCGGGTGCTGGAAGCGCTTGATCTGCCAGGAGTGTGGCAAGAAGGGTCATCCGTCGGATCACTGCTTCTTCGTCCGCCGTGGCTGCGGAGAAGTGCACGATCACGGGAAGTGTCAAATGGAGGAGTTCTACAACCTCATCCATCAGTGGTACAACCCCAAGCAACATCCTGGGCTCTTACCCGAAGCGGCCGAGAAGATGTTAAACTAGGACGCTCGCCGGGTTTGAATCCGGTACGAGCCGAGCGTTCTACGTTATGCATATATGCATTTGTGGCAAGATAGTCGAAGTATCAAGTCATCAAGCAACCATATCTATTCGGTAATACATGTGATCTACCTAGCAAACGTACTGCTATGGTTGCGAGTCTTCGCCTTGCTGATGAGTATCAGCTATCCGAGATCGCTATGGTCTTTGATCTGCTGCCTGGGGTATCCCGTGGGTACTGGAAGTACCACGTGCCCGGCAAGCACTTCAAGCAGGCGAAGATTAACACCAAGATCAACAACGCCAAGTCGCGAGTCCTTCTTGACTCGGGATCCGAGGTGTCGATCATCGACGCCGCCTTTGCTCGTAAGGTTGGATCCTACATAGACACAAGTCAAAGTCAAGAATGCCTCGGGATTGGTGAAAAGTTGTACGTCACGACATGCAAGACACGGATCACCTTACCTTGGCTGGATCCTTGGTGTACTTCTACGACGTGTGGGTCGGCGACGATCTACCGCCTGACTACCAGGCGATCCTCGGCATGGACTTCGTGGTTCCCGCTGGGATCCGGTTGGATCTCGGCGATGGATCCATGTGCCTGCCAGACGAAATCCGGATCCAGCTACACGGATGACGCCACCTCTTCCGTGACCGCGCTCGTCTGCTGCTGCTTGGCCAACAAGTGGAGATCGCTGTCGGCGAATCCTTTGAGCTGGCGCTTCACCTGGGCGTATCGGATCAAGAAACGTTGTGGTTAACAAGAGGAAAACAGTGGGTACCGACGGTGACGCAAGGCCCATGCAAGACCCGATACCTGCAACTTACCAACGTCGGAAAGACAAAGGCGATCCTGCAGCGGGACGAGCGGATCGACATGTGGCTGACGGGTGATCACGTTCCCCGCCAGCCTGGCTTCATCTCCTTTGAATCCGGGCGCTACGCGGAGCGGCAAAAACTTGCGTTGAGTGCCACCTCCGGATCGCCGCCTGCGGTTCCACCGCCGGAGCCGTGGATGCTCGGATCTGCCGTCGAGTGGCCGGAGTATGAAGTGCCGCGAGGAATTCTCAAGCGGTCGAAGGACACGGCGGACCTTGTGTCGGCGACGAGGCTGACGAAGGTGACGGTGAGGCAGGATGCGGTGCCAGCCGCAGTGATGAGACCGGCCATGGATCTTCCCGGATCAGTACAAGCCTCCGACGAAAAGATTCATAGGTTGGACCTGGCTATGGTCATAGCCAGGGCGGACTGGCCAACGCTGCATGGGAACCGTCGGTGGGACCGACAGTCGACGAGGACGTGTCTGTGAGCACCGGGGGTCCGAAGGACGCGGACCCAGTTGGACTTGTCGCAAACTGTGGACCAGACCAAGACCTTCGAGATGGGCCGCCCTGCGGCCTGATCGAAGCGCTGGTAGCCGAGAGGTAGTCCGGGGTACAAGTGTGTACCATTCCACGCGGCAACGGTGGCGGATACGGTACCGGTGGCGACATGACATGCGACGATGATTACGCTGATTACCACGTGGGGATTGTCCCGTCCCTGTACATATATGGACGGATTTGCTGAAGGGTAATGCGACATGTGTGACACGGATGACAATCATTCACGACTGTCAATCAGCGGAAACGTCGCGGTGTGCCCTCGCAAGCCCAAGGACGCGGAGCCGCACGGACCAAGTGCATCCGACGGCGCCGATCGAGACGAATATAATGAGGCGCCACACGGCGTCCCACGTCCCCTGGAACCGAAGATATCGATGGCGGAGTTGGCGGGTAGTCTCCCACATGTCGCGTGTGACATGCCAGAAGGGCCGCCTGATTTCGGACTTATGCGAGAACTCAATCACACACTTCCAAACCCAAAATGCTACCAACCGAGTGCAGGAAGGGCGCCTCGATTCTTGGCACCCCACGGCCGACTCAAGGCGCCGACCCGGTGAAGAAGTTGCGCCAGGAGTAGGCGAACAAGATGGCGCACTCCGTGAAGACATCGGATGTATGGATCAAGAGTTACCTGCGGACCAAGGCGTGAAGACGAAGGAAGCCAGGCTCGGAATAGGTGCCACATCTCCGGACGACCCCGGACAGTTCCAAGCGCCGACGTCCAGCGAAGATGACGCTCCAGAGCAACACGAAGGTGCTGGTGTGTCTCAAGGCGATGCAAACTCTGCTAATCCCAAGCATTCGCCGGACCCGGAGACGGATCCGAGATCCAAGGATGTGTCCAACGAAGTGCCGAGCTCCAAGAGGACGGACACTTCAGCGGAGGCCGCGAAGATGGATCCGATGGTGTCCGCTGGTCCTGGCGGCACGGAACTCGCTGTTATAGGTACCCCGGAGGCGCTTGTGTCCATGGATGCTGAGGTGGTAGGATCCACTTAGCTACCAATGCTGATAATCCAGATCCGGATCCAAGTGTGAAAGCGTGCAGTCCCCCAAGATCAGATCCAGATCCAGATGAAGAAGTGTATCTTCATGAAGGTGGAGCGCTGCACGCGGGGGACTTCGAAGGCGACTTGGCGGTACTCCCGAAGGTGACGGTCACGACAGCCGAAGTGCGGATCCAAGATCTTCTAGTCGGCGATCTGGTGGAGAACACACCCGAAGAGATCAAACACAACTTGTGGATGTGATCTGGCGCTATAAACACCCTAATCACAGGAATGATTTGCCTCCACTGCGGTAGGCGCCGGTATCGACATTGACGTCAGCGGAAGCCAATCGACAACACTCTGAAAATGCTTCGCCCCGAGATACGGGTTCAAAATATGATTGGCTGAAATCTTGCCGCTGGGTTATATATATACTACTGTTACATTATGGCGGGCAGCCTCTGGGCACCCCACGCTCTATACCACGTCCTCTGAAAAGAGAATGTCGTTTGAGCACTTGATGTCAGAATGCAAAGTGATTGATTTAGGTCCTTAGTTCGCAAAGCTACTCTAAGCCTGTCGTCTTACCTACAGGGTACACTCTACTGGGTTCATTACTGACGACTGAGTTACTTCAGCCAATCAGCGAGTGACACGTCGATGCCCATCTTGTACCTACAATCTTGTACCCACGCGTGGCGTAATCCTCGTAGCGTCAACAGCGTCCCATCATCAGCGTCCCATCATCAGCGTCCCGTCATCCGTATCCCATAATCACAGGAATGATTGTGGCACCACTGAGTGAAGGTCATACCGGTATCTACCGGTATACGGCAGCTGGTCAAGGCGCCTTCTCGACAACACTCTGAAAATGCTTCGTTCCCGAGATACGGGTTCAAAATATGATTGGCTGAAATCTTGCCGCTGGGTTATATATATACTACTGTTACATTATGGCGGGCAGCCTCTGGGCACCCCAACGCTCTATACCACGTCCTCTGAAAAGAGAATGTCGTTTGAGCACTTGATGTCAGAATGCAAAGTGATTGATTTAGGTCCTTAGTTCGCAAAGCTACTCTAAGCCTGTCGTCTTACCTACAGGGTACACTCTACTGGGTTCATTACTGACGACTGAGTTACTTCAGCCAATCAGCGAGTGACACGTCGATGCCCATCTTGTACCTACAATCTTGTACCCACGCGTGGCGTAATCCTCGTAGCGTCAACAGCGTCCCATCATCAGCGTCCCATCATCAGCGTCCCGTCATCCGTATCCCATAATCACAGGAATGATTGTGGCACCACTGAGTGAAGGTCATACCGGTATCTACCGGTATACGGCAGCTGGTCAAGGCGCCTTCTCGACAACACTCTGAAAATGCTTCGTTCCCGAGATACGGGTTCAAAATATGATTGGCTGAAATCTTGCCGCTGGGTTATATATATACTACTGTTACATTATGGCGGGCAGCCTCTGGGCACCCCAACGCTCTATACCACGTCCTCTGAAAAGAGAATGTCGTTTGAGCACTTGATGTCAGAATGCAAAGTGATTGATTTAGGTCCTTAGTTCGCAAAGCTACTCTAAGCCTGTCGTCTTACCTACAGGGTACACTCTACTGGGTTCATTACTGACGACTGAGTTACTTCAGCCAATCAGCGAGTGACACGTCGATGCCCATCTTGTACCTACAATCTTGTACCCACGCGTGGCGTAATCCTCGTAGCGTCAACAGCGTCCCATCATCAGCGTCCCATCATCAGCGTCCCGTCATCCGTATCCCATAATCACAGGAATGATTGTGGCACCACTGAGTGAAGGTCATACCGGTATCTACCGGTATACGGCAGCTGGTCAAGGCGCCTTCTCGACAACACTCTGAAAATGCTTCGTTCCCGAGATACGGGTTCAAAATATGATTGGCTGAAATCTTGCCGCTGGGTTATATATATACTACTGTTACATTATGGCGGGCAGCCTCTGGGCACCCCAACGCTCTATACCACGTCCTCTGAAAAGAGAATGTCGTTTGAGCACTTGATGTCAGAATGCAAAGTGATTGATTTAGGTCCTTAGTTCGCAAAGCTACTCTAAGCCTGTCGTCTTACCTACAGGGTACACTCTACTGGGTTCATTACTGACGACTGAGTTACTTCAGCCAATCAGCGAGTGACACGTCGATGCCCA
This sequence comes from Phytophthora sp. ST_20190627, assembly GCA_014706145.1. NCBI lineage: Eukaryota > Oomycota > Peronosporomycetes > Peronosporales > Peronosporaceae > Phytophthora > Phytophthora sp. ST_20190627. The sequence continues at coordinate 10,890 of JACBOU010000181.1, forward strand.
TCTTGTACCTACAATCTTGTACCCACGCGTGGCGTAATCCTCGTAGCGTCAACAGCGTCCCATCATCAGCGTCCCATCATCAGCGTCCCGTCATCCGTATCCCATAATCACAGGAATGATTGTGGCACCACTGAGTGAAGGTCATACCGGTATCTACCGGTATACGGCAGCTGGTCAAGGCGCCTTCTCGACAACACTCTGAAAATGCTTCGTTCCCGAGATACGGGTTCAAAATATGATTGGCTGAAATCTTGCCGCTGGGTTATATATATACTACTGTTACATTATGGCGGGCAGCCTCTGGGCACCCCAACGCTCTATACCACGTCCTCTGAAAAGAGAATGTCGTTTGAGCACTTGATGTCAGAATGCAAAGTGATTGATTTAGGTCCTTAGTTCGCAAAGCTACTCTAAGCCTGTCGTCTTACCTACAGGGTACACTCTACTGGGTTCATTACTGACGACTGAGTTACTTCAGCCAATCAGCGAGTGACACGTCGATGCCCATCTTGTACCTACAATCTTGTACCCACGCGTGGCGTAATCCTCGTAGCGTCAACAGCGTCCCATCATCAGCGTCCCATCATCAGCGTCCCGTCATCCGTATCCCATAATCACAGGAATGATTGTGGCACCACTGAGTGAAGGTCATACCGGTATCTACCGGTATACGGCAGCTGGTCAAGGCGCCTTCTCGACAACACTCTGAAAATGCTTCGTTCCCGAGATACGGGTTCAAAATATGATTGGCTGAAATCTTGCCGCTGGGTTATATATATACTACTGTTACATTATGGCGGGCAGCCTCTGGGCACCCCAACGCTCTATACCACGTCCTCTGAAAAGAGAATGTCGTTTGAGCACTTGATGTCAGAATGCAAAGTGATTGATTTAGGTCCTTAGTTCGCAAAGCTACTCTAAGCCTGTCGTCTTACCTACAGGGTACACTCTACTGGGTTCATTACTGACGACTGAGTTACTTCAGCCAATCAGCGAGTGACACGTCGATGCCCATCTTGTACCTACAATCTTGTACCCACGCGTGGCGTAATCCTCGTAGCGTCAACAGCGTCCCATCATCAGCGTCCCATCATCAGCGTCCCGTCATCCGTATCCCATAATCACAGGAATGATTGTGGCACCACTGAGTGAAGGTCATACCGGTATCTACCGGTATACGGCAGCTGGTCAAGGCGCCTTCTCGACAACACTCTGAAAATGCTTCGTTCCCGAGATACGGGTTCAAAATATGATTGGCTGAAATCTTGCCGCTGGGTTATATATATACTACTGTTACATTATGGCGGGCAGCCTCTGGGCACCCCAACGCTCTATACCACGTCCTCTGAAAAGAGAATGTCGTTTGAGCACTTGATGTCAGAATGCAAAGTGATTGATTTAGGTCCTTAGTTCGCAAAGCTACTCTAAGCCTGTCGTCTTACCTACAGGGTACACTCTACTGGGTTCATTACTGACGACTGAGTTACTTCAGCCAATCAGCGAGTGACACGTCGATGCCCATCTTGTACCTACAATCTTGTACCCACGCGTGGCGTAATCCTCGTAGCGTCAACAGCGTCCCATCATCAGCGTCCCATCATCAGCGTCCCGTCATCCGTATCCCATAATCACAGGAATGATTGTGGCACCACTGAGTGAAGGTCATACCGGTATCTACCGGTATACGGCAGCTGGTCAAGGCGCCTTCTCGACAACACTCTGAAAATGCTTCGTTCCCGAGATACGGGTTCAAAATATGATTGGCTGAAATCTTGCCGCTGGGTTATATATATACTACTGTTACATTATGGCGGGCAGCCTCTGGGCACCCCAACGCTCTATACCACGTCCTCTGAAAAGAGAATGTCGTTTGAGCACTTGATGTCAGAATGCAAAGTGATTGATTTAGGTCCTTAGTTCGCAAAGCTACTCTAAGCCTGTCGTCTTACCTACAGGGTACACTCTACTGGGTTCATTACTGACGACTGAGTTACTTCAGCCAATCAGCGAGTGACACGTCGATGCCCATCTTGTACCTACAATCTTGTACCCACGCGTGGCGTAATCCTCGTAGCGTCAACAGCGTCCCATCATCAGCGTCCCATCATCAGCGTCCCGTCATCCGTATCCCATAATCACAGGAATGATTGTGGCACCACTGAGTGAAGGTCATACCGGTATCTACCGGTATACGGCAGCTGGTCAAGGCGCCTTCTCGACAACACTCTGAAAATGCTTCGTTCCCGAGATACGGGTTCAAAATATGATTGGCTGAAATCTTGCCGCTGGGTTATATATATACTACTGTTACATTATGGCGGGCAGCCTCTGGGCACCCCAACGCTCTATACCACGTCCTCTGAAAAGAGAATGTCGTTTGAGCACTTGATGTCAGAATGCAAAGTGATTGATTTAGGTCCTTAGTTCGCAAAGCTACTCTAAGCCTGTCGTCTTACCTACAGGGTACACTCTACTGGGTTCATTACTGACGACTGAGTTACTTCAGCCAATCAGCGAGTGACACGTCGATGCCCATCTTGTACCTACAATCTTGTACCCACGCGTGGCGTAATCCTCGTAGCGTCAACAGCGTCCCATCATCAGCGTCCCATCATCAGCGTCCCGTCATCCGTATCCCATAATCACAGGAATGATTGTGGCACCACTGAGTGAAGGTCATACCGGTATCTACCGGTATACGGCAGCTGGTCAAGGCGCCTTCTCGACAACACTCTGAAAATGCTTCGTTCCCGAGATACGGGTTCAAAATATGATTGGCTGAAATCTTGCCGCTGGGTTATATATATACTACTGTTACATTATGGCGGGCAGCCTCTGGGCACCCCAACGCTCTATACCACGTCCTCTGAAAAGAGAATGTCGTTTGAGCACTTGATGTCAGAATGCAAAGTGATTGATTTAGGTCCTTAGTTCGCAAAGCTACTCTAAGCCTGTCGTCTTACCTACAGGGTACACTCTACTGGGTTCATTACTGACGACTGAGTTACTTCAGCCAATCAGCGAGTGACACGTCGATGCCCATCTTGTACCTACAATCTTGTACCCACGCGTGGCGTAATCCTCGTAGCGTCAACAGCGTCCCATCATCAGCGTCCCATCATCAGCGTCCCGTCATCCGTATCCCATAATCACAGGAATGATTGTGGCACCACTGAGTGAAGGTCATACCGGTATCTACCGGTATACGGCAGCTGGTCAAGGCGCCTTCTCGACAACACTCTGAAAATGCTTCGTTCCCGAGATACGGGTTCAAAATATGATTGGCTGAAATCTTGCCGCTGGGTTATATATATACTACTGTTACATTATGGCGGGCAGCCTCTGGGCACCCCAACGCTCTATACCACGTCCTCTGAAAAGAGAATGTCGTTTGAGCACTTGATGTCAGAATGCAAAGTGATTGATTTAGGTCCTTAGTTCGCAAAGCTACTCTAAGCCTGTCGTCTTACCTACAGGGTACACTCTACTGGGTTCATTACTGACGACTGAGTTACTTCAGCCAATCAGCGAGTGACACGTCGATGCCCATCTTGTACCTACAATCTTGTACCCACGCGTGGCGTAATCCTCGTAGCGTCAACAGCGTCCCATCATCAGCGTCCCATCATCAGCGTCCCGTCATCCGTATCCCATAATCACAGGAATGATTGTGGCACCACTGAGTGAAGGTCATACCGGTATCTACCGGTATACGGCAGCTGGTCAAGGCGCCTTCTCGACAACACTCTGAAAATGCTTCGTTCCCGAGATACGGGTTCAAAATATGATTGGCTGAAATCTTGCCGCTGGGTTATATATATACTACTGTTACATTATGGCGGGCAGCCTCTGGGCACCCCAACGCTCTATACCACGTCCTCTGAAAAGAGAATGTCGTTTGAGCACTTGATGTCAGAATGCAAAGTGATTGATTTAGGTCCTTAGTTCGCAAAGCTACTCTAAGCCTGTCGTCTTACCTACAGGGTACACTCTACTGGGTTCATTACTGACGACTGAGTTACTTCAGCCAATCAGCGAGTGACACGTCGATGCCCATCTTGTACCTACAATCTTGTACCCACGCGTGGCGTAATCCTCGTAGCGTCAACAGCGTCCCATCATCAGCGTCCCATCATCAGCGTCCCGTCATCCGTATCCCATAATCACAGGAATGATTGTGGCACCACTGAGTGAAGGTCATACCGGTATCTACCGGTATACGGCAGCTGGTCAAGGCGCCTTCTCGACAACACTCTGAAAATGCTTCGTTCCCGAGATACGGGTTCAAAATATGATTGGCTGAAATCTTGCCGCTGGGTTATATATATACTACTGTTACATTATGGCGGGCAGCCTCTGGGCACCCCAACGCTCTATACCACGTCCTCTGAAAAGAGAATGTCGTTTGAGCACTTGATGTCAGAATGCAAAGTGATTGATTTAGGTCCTTAGTTCGCAAAGCTACTCTAAGCCTGTCGTCTTACCTACAGGGTACACTCTACTGGGTTCATTACTGACGACTGAGTTACTTCAGCCAATCAGCGAGTGACACGTCGATGCCCATCTTGTACCTACAATCTTGTACCCACGCGTGGCGTAATCCTCGTAGCGTCAACAGCGTCCCATCATCAGCGTCCCATCATCAGCGTCCCGTCATCCGTATCCCATAATCACAGGAATGATTGTGGCACCACTGAGTGAAGGTCATACCGGTATCTACCGGTATACGGCAGCTGGTCAAGGCGCCTTCTCGACAACACTCTGAAAATGCTTCGTTCCCGAGATACGGGTTCAAAATATGATTGGCTGAAATCTTGCCGCTGGGTTATATATATACTACTGTTACATTATGGCGGGCAGCCTCTGGGCACCCCAACGCTCTATACCACGTCCTCTGAAAAGAGAATGTCGTTTGAGCACTTGATGTCAGAATGCAAAGTGATTGATTTAGGTCCTTAGTTCGCAAAGCTACTCTAAGCCTGTCGTCTTACCTACAGGGTACACTCTACTGGGTTCATTACTGACGACTGAGTTACTTCAGCCAATCAGCGAGTGACACGTCGATGCCCATCTTGTACCTACAATCTTGTACCCACGCGTGGCGTAATCCTCGTAGCGTCAACAGCGTCCCATCATCAGCGTCCCATCATCAGCGTCCCGTCATCCGTATCCCATAATCACAGGAATGATTGTGGCACCACTGAGTGAAGGTCATACCGGTATCTACCGGTATACGGCAGCTGGTCAAGGCGCCTTCTCGACAACACTCTGAAAATGCTTCGTTCCCGAGATACGGGTTCAAAATATGATTGGCTGAAATCTTGCCGCTGGGTTATATATATACTACTGTTACATTATGGCGGGCAGCCTCTGGGCACCCCAACGCTCTATACCACGTCCTCTGAAAAGAGAATGTCGTTTGAGCACTTGATGTCAGAATGCAAAGTGATTGATTTAGGTCCTTAGTTCGCAAAGCTACTCTAAGCCTGTCGTCTTACCTACAGGGTACACTCTACTGGGTTCATTACTGACGACTGAGTTACTTCAGCCAATCAGCGAGTGACACGTCGATGCCCATCTTGTACCTACAATCTTGTACCCACGCGTGGCGTAATCCTCGTAGCGTCAACAGCGTCCCATCATCAGCGTCCCATCATCAGCGTCCCGTCATCCGTATCCCATAATCACAGGAATGATTGTGGCACCACTGAGTGAAGGTCATACCGGTATCTACCGGTATACGGCAGCTGGTCAAGGCGCCTTCTCGACAACACTCTGAAAATGCTTCGTTCCCGAGATACGGGTTCAAAATATGATTGGCTGAAATCTTGCCGCTGGGTTATATATATACTACTGTTACATTATGGCGGGCAGCCTCTGGGCACCCCAACGCTCTATACCACGTCCTCTGAAAAGAGAATGTCGTTTGAGCACTTGATGTCAGAATGCAAAGTGATTGATTTAGGTCCTTAGTTCGCAAAGCTACTCTAAGCCTGTCGTCTTACCTACAGGGTACACTCTACTGGGTTCATTACTGACGACTGAGTTACTTCAGCCAATCAGCGAGTGACACGTCGATGCCCATCTTGTACCTACAATCTTGTACCCACGCGTGGCGTAATCCTCGTAGCGTCAACAGCGTCCCATCATCAGCGTCCCATCATCAGCGTCCCGTCATCCGTATCCCATAATCACAGGAATGATTGTGGCACCACTGAGTGAAGGTCATACCGGTATCTACCGGTATACGGCAGCTGGTCAAGGCGCCTTCTCGACAACACTCTGAAAATGCTTCGTTCCCGAGATACGGGTTCAAAATATGATTGGCTGAAATCTTGCCGCTGGGTTATATATATACTACTGTTACATTATGGCGGGCAGCCTCTGGGCACCCCAACGCTCTATACCACGTCCTCTGAAAAGAGAATGTCGTTTGAGCACTTGATGTCAGAATGCAAAGTGATTGATTTAGGTCCTTAGTTCGCAAAGCTACTCTAAGCCTGTCGTCTTACCTACAGGGTACACTCTACTGGGTTCATTACTGACGACTGAGTTACTTCAGCCAATCAGCGAGTGACACGTCGATGCCCATCTTGTACCTACAATCTTGTACCCACGCGTGGCGTAATCCTCGTAGCGTCAACAGCGTCCCATCATCAGCGTCCCATCATCAGCGTCCCGTCATCCGTATCCCATAATCACAGGAATGATTGTGGCACCACTGAGTGAAGGTCATACCGGTATCTACCGGTATACGGCAGCTGGTCAAGGCGCCTTCTCGACAACACTCTGAAAATGCTTCGTTCCCGAGATACGGGTTCAAAATATGATTGGCTGAAATCTTGCCGCTGGGTTATATATATACTACTGTTACATTATGGCGGGCAGCCTCTGGGCACCCCAACGCTCTATACCACGTCCTCTGAAAAGAGAATGTCGTTTGAGCACTTGATGTCAGAATGCAAAGTGATTGATTTAGGTCCTTAGTTCGCAAAGCTACTCTAAGCCTGTCGTCTTACCTACAGGGTACACTCTACTGGGTTCATTACTGACGACTGAGTTACTTCAGCCAATCAGCGAGTGACACGTCGATGCCCATCTTGTACCTACAATCTTGTACCCACGCGTGGCGTAATCCTCGTAGCGTCAACAGCGTCCCATCATCAGCGTCCCATCATCAGCGTCCCGTCATCCGTATCCCATAATCACAGGAATGATTGTGGCACCACTGAGTGAAGGTCATACCGGTATCTACCGGTATACGGCAGCTGGTCAAGGCGCCTTCTCGACAACACTCTGAAAATGCTTCGTTCCCGAGATACGGGTTCAAAATATGATTGGCTGAAATCTTGCCGCTGGGTTATATATATACTACTGTTACATTATGGCGGGCAGCCTCTGGGCACCCCAACGCTCTATACCACGTCCTCTGAAAAGAGAATGTCGTTTGAGCACTTGATGTCAGAATGCAAAGTGATTGATTTAGGTCCTTAGTTCGCAAAGCTACTCTAAGCCTGTCGTCTTACCTACAGGGTACACTCTACTGGGTTCATTACTGACGACTGAGTTACTTCAGCCAATCAGCGAGTGACACGTCGATGCCCATCTTGTACCTACAATCTTGTACCCACGCGTGGCGTAATCCTCGTAGCGTCAACAGCGTCCCATCATCAGCGTCCCATCATCAGCGTCCCGTCATCCGTATCCCATAATCACAGGAATGATTGTGGCACCACTGAGTGAAGGTCATACCGGTATCTACCGGTATACGGCAGCTGGTCAAGGCGCCTTCTCGACAACACTCTGAAAATGCTTCGTTCCCGAGATACGGGTTCAAAATATGATTGGCTGAAATCTTGCCGCTGGGTTATATATATACTACTGTTACATTATGGCGGGCAGCCTCTGGGCACCCCAACGCTCTATACCACGTCCTCTGAAAAGAGAATGTCGTTTGAGCACTTGATGTCAGAATGCAAAGTGATTGATTTAGGTCCTTAGTTCGCAAAGCTACTCTAAGCCTGTCGTCTTACCTACAGGGTACACTCTACTGGGTTCATTACTGACGACTGAGTTACTTCAGCCAATCAGCGAGTGACACGTCGATGCCCATCTTGTACCTACAATCTTGTACCCACGCGTGGCGTAATCCTCGTAGCGTCAACAGCGTCCCATCATCAGCGTCCCATCATCAGCGTCCCGTCATCCGTATCCCATAATCACAGGAATGATTGTGGCACCACTGAGTGAAGGTCATACCGGTATCTACCGGTATACGGCAGCTGGTCAAGGCGCCTTCTCGACAACACTCTGAAAATGCTTCGTTCCCGAGATACGGGTTCAAAATATGATTGGCTGAAATCTTGCCGCTGGGTTATATATATACTACTGTTACATTATGGCGGGCAGCCTCTGGGCACCCCAACGCTCTATACCACGTCCTCTGAAAAGAGAATGTCGTTTGAGCACTTGATGTCAGAATGCAAAGTGATTGATTTAGGTCCTTAGTTCGCAAAGCTACTCTAAGCCTGTCGTCTTACCTACAGGGTACACTCTACTGGGTTCATTACTGACGACTGAGTTACTTCAGCCAATCAGCGAGTGACACGTCGATGCCCATCTTGTACCTACAATCTTGTACCCACGCGTGGCGTAATCCTCGTAGCGTCAACAGCGTCCCATCATCAGCGTCCCATCATCAGCGTCCCGTCATCCGTATCCCATAATCACAGGAATGATTGTGGCACCACTGAGTGAAGGTCATACCGGTATCTACCGGTATACGGCAGCTGGTCAAGGCGCCTTCTCGACAACACTCTGAAAATGCTTCGTTCCCGAGATACGGGTTCAAAATATGATTGGCTGAAATCTTGCCGCTGGGTTATATATATACTACTGTTACATTATGGCGGGCAGCCTCTGGGCACCCCAACGCTCTATACCACGTCCTCTGAAAAGAGAATGTCGTTTGAGCACTTGATGTCAGAATGCAAAGTGATTGATTTAGGTCCTTAGTTCGCAAAGCTACTCTAAGCCTGTCGTCTTACCTACAGGGTACACTCTACTGGGTTCATTACTGACGACTGAGTTACTTCAGCCAATCAGCGAGTGACACGTCGATGCCCATCTTGTACCTACAATCTTGTACCCACGCGTGGCGTAATCCTCGTAGCGTCAACAGCGTCCCATCATCAGCGTCCCATCATCAGCGTCCCGTCATCCGTATCCCATAATCACAGGAATGATTGTGGCACCACTGAGTGAAGGTCATACCGGTATCTACCGGTATACGGCAGCTGGTCAAGGCGCCTTCTCGACAACACTCTGAAAATGCTTCGTTCCCGAGATACGGGTTCAAAATATGATTGGCTGAAATCTTGCCGCTGGGTTATATATATACTACTGTTACATTATGGCGGGCAGCCTCTGGGCACCCCAACGCTCTATACCACGTCCTCTGAAAAGAGAATGTCGTTTGAGCACTTGATGTCAGAATGCAAAGTGATTGATTTAGGTCCTTAGTTCGCAAAGCTACTCTAAGCCTGTCGTCTTACCTACAGGGTACACTCTACTGGGTTCATTACTGACGACTGAGTTACTTCAGCCAATCAGCGAGTGACACGTCGATGCCCATCTTGTACCTACAATCTTGTACCCACGCGTGGCGTAATCCTCGTAGCGTCAACAGCGTCCCATCATCAGCGTCCCATCATCAGCGTCCCGTCATCCGTATCCCATAATCACAGGAATGATTGTGGCACCACTGAGTGAAGGTCATACCGGTATCTACCGGTATACGGCAGCTGGTCAAGGCGCCTTCTCGACAACACTCTGAAAATGCTTCGTTCCCGAGATACGGGTTCAAAATATGATTGGCTGAAATCTTGCCGCTGGGTTATATATATACTACTGTTACATTATGGCGGGCAGCCTCTGGGCACCCCAACGCTCTATACCACGTCCTCTGAAAAGAGAATGTCGTTTGAGCACTTGATGTCAGAATGCAAAGTGATTGATTTAGGTCCTTAGTTCGCAAAGCTACTCTAAGCCTGTCGTCTTACCTACAGGGTACACTCTACTGGGTTCATTACTGACGACTGAGTTACTTCAGCCAATCAGCGAGTGACACGTCGATGCCCATCTTGTACCTACAATCTTGTACCCACGCGTGGCGTAATCCTCGTAGCGTCAACAGCGTCCCATCATCAGCGTCCCATCATCAGCGTCCCGTCATCCGTATCCCATAATCACAGGAATGATTGTGGCACCACTGAGTGAAGGTCATACCGGTATCTACCGGTATACGGCAGCTGGTCAAGGCGCCTTCTCGACAACACTCTGAAAATGCTTCGTTCCCGAGATACGGGTTCAAAATATGATTGGCTGAAATCTTGCCGCTGGGTTATATATATACTACTGTTACATTATGGCGGGCAGCCTCTGGGCACCCCAACGCTCTATACCACGTCCTCTGAAAAGAGAATGTCGTTTGAGCACTTGATGTCAGAATGCAAAGTGATTGATTTAGGTCCTTAGTTCGCAAAGCTACTCTAAGCCTGTCGTCTTACCTACAGGGTACACTCTACTGGGTTCATTACTGACGACTGAGTTACTTCAGCCAATCAGCGAGTGACACGTCGATGCCCATCTTGTACCTACAATCTTGTACCCACGCGTGGCGTAATCCTCGTAGCGTCAACAGCGTCCCATCATCAGCGTCCCATCATCAGCGTCCCGTCATCCGTATCCCATAATCACAGGAATGATTGTGGCACCACTGAGTGAAGGTCATACCGGTATCTACCGGTATACGGCAGCTGGTCAAGGCGCCTTCTCGACAACACTCTGAAAATGCTTCGTTCCCGAGATACGGGTTCAAAATATGATTGGCTGAAATCTTGCCGCTGGGTTATATATATACTACTGTTACATTATGGCGGGCAGCCTCTGGGCACCCCAACGCTCTATACCACGTCCTCTGAAAAGAGAATGTCGTTTGAGCACTTGATGTCAGAATGCAAAGTGATTGATTTAGGTCCTTAGTTCGCAAAGCTACTCTAAGCCTGTCGTCTTACCTACAGGGTACACTCTACTGGGTTCATTACTGACGACTGAGTTACTTCAGCCAATCAGCGAGTGACACGTCGATGCCCATCTTGTACCTACAATCTTGTACCCACGCGTGGCGTAATCCTCGTAGCGTCAACAGCGTCCCATCATCAGCGTCCCATCATCAGCGTCCCGTCATCCGTATCCCATAATCACAGGAATGATTGTGGCACCACTGAGTGAAGGTCATACCGGTATCTACCGGTATACGGCAGCTGGTCAAGGCGCCTTCTCGACAACACTCTGAAAATGCTTCGTTCCCGAGATACGGGTTCAAAATATGATTGGCTGAAATCTTGCCGCTGGGTTATATATATACTACTGTTACATTATGGCGGGCAGCCTCTGGGCACCCCAACGCTCTATACCACGTCCTCTGAAAAGAGAATGTCGTTTGAGCACTTGATGTCAGAATGCAAAGTGATTGATTTAGGTCCTTAGTTCGCAAAGCTACTCTAAGCCTGTCGTCTTACCTACAGGGTACACTCTACTGGGTTCATTACTGACGACTGAGTTACTTCAGCCAATCAGCGAGTGACACGTCGATGCCCATCTTGTACCTACAATCTTGTACCCACGCGTGGCGTAATCCTCGTAGCGTCAACAGCGTCCCATCATCAGCGTCCCATCATCAGCGTCCCGTCATCCGTATCCCATAATCACAGGAATGATTGTGGCACCACTGAGTGAAGGTCATACCGGTATCTACCGGTATACGGCAGCTGGTCAAGGCGCCTTCTCGACAACACTCTGAAAATGCTTCGTTCCCGAGATACGGGTTCAAAATATGATTGGCTGAAATCTTGCCGCTGGGTTATATATATACTACTGTTACATTATGGCGGGCAGCCTCTGGGCACCCCAACGCTCTATACCACGTCCTCTGAAAAGAGAATGTCGTTTGAGCACTTGATGTCAGAATGCAAAGTGATTGATTTAGGTCCTTAGTTCGCAAAGCTACTCTAAGCCTGTCGTCTTACCTACAGGGTACACTCTACTGGGTTCATTACTGACGACTGAGTTACTTCAGCCAATCAGCGAGTGACACGTCGATGCCCATCTTGTACCTACAATCTTGTACCCACGCGTGGCGTAATCCTCGTAGCGTCAACAGCGTCCCATCATCAGCGTCCCATCATCAGCGTCCCGTCATCCGTATCCCATAATCACAGGAATGATTGTGGCACCACTGAGTGAAGGTCATACCGGTATCTACCGGTATACGGCAGCTGGTCAAGGCGCCTTCTCGACAACACTCTGAAAATGCTTCGTTCCCGAGATACGGGTTCAAAATATGATTGGCTGAAATCTTGCCGCTGGGTTATATATATACTACTGTTACATTATGGCGGGCAGCCTCTGGGCACCCCAACGCTCTATACCACGTCCTCTGAAAAGAGAATGTCGTTTGAGCACTTGATGTCAGAATGCAAAGTGATTGATTTAGGTCCTTAGTTCGCAAAGCTACTCTAAGCCTGTCGTCTTACCTACAGGGTACACTCTACTGGGTTCATTACTGACGACTGAGTTACTTCAGCCAATCAGCGAGTGACACGTCGATGCCCATCTTGTACCTACAATCTTGTACCCACGCGTGGCGTAATCCTCGTAGCGTCAACAGCGTCCCATCATCAGCGTCCCATCATCAGCGTCCCGTCATCCGTATCCCATAATCACAGGAATGATTGTGGCACCACTGAGTGAAGGTCATACCGGTATCTACCGGTATACGGCAGCTGGTCAAGGCGCCTTCTCGACAACACTCTGAAAATGCTTCGTTCCCGAGATACGGGTTCAAAATATGATTGGCTGAAATCTTGCCGCTGGGTTATATATATACTACTGTTACATTATGGCGGGCAGCCTCTGGGCACCCCAACGCTCTATACCACGTCCTCTGAAAAGAGAATGTCGTTTGAGCACTTGATGTCAGAATGCAAAGTGATTGATTTAGGTCCTTAGTTCGCAAAGCTACTCTAAGCCTGTCGTCTTACCTACAGGGTACACTCTACTGGGTTCATTACTGACGACTGAGTTACTTCAGCCAATCAGCGAGTGACACGTCGATGCCCATCTTGTACCTACAATCTTGTACCCACGCGTGGCGTAATCCTCGTAGCGTCAACAGCGTCCCATCATCAGCGTCCCATCATCAGCGTCCCGTCATCCGTATCCCATAATCACAGGAATGATTGTGGCACCACTGAGTGAAGGTCATACCGGTATCTACCGGTATACGGCAGCTGGTCAAGGCGCCTTCTCGACAACACTCTGAAAATGCTTCGTTCCCGAGATACGGGTTCAAAATATGATTGGCTGAAATCTTGCCGCTGGGTTATATATATACTACTGTTACATTATGGCGGGCAGCCTCTGGGCACCCCAACGCTCTATACCACGTCCTCTGAAAAGAGAATGTCGTTTGAGCACTTGATGTCAGAATGCAAAGTGATTGATTTAGGTCCTTAGTTCGCAAAGCTACTCTAAGCCTGTCGTCTTACCTACAGGGTACACTCTACTGGGTTCATTACTGACGACTGAGTTACTTCAGCCAATCAGCGAGTGACACGTCGATGCCCATCTTGTACCTACAATCTTGTACCCACGCGTGGCGTAATCCTCGTAGCGTCAACAGCGTCCCATCATCAGCGTCCCATCATCAGCGTCCCGTCATCCGTATCCCATAATCACAGGAATGATTGTGGCACCACTGAGTGAAGGTCATACCGGTATCTACCGGTATACGGCAGCTGGTCAAGGCGCCTTCTCGACAACACTCTGAAAATGCTTCGTTCCCGAGATACGGGTTCAAAATATGATTGGCTGAAATCTTGCCGCTGGGTTATATATATACTACTGTTACATTATGGCGGGCAGCCTCTGGGCACCCCAACGCTCTATACCACGTCCTCTGAAAAGAGAATGTCGTTTGAGCACTTGATGTCAGAATGCAAAGTGATTGATTTAGGTCCTTAGTTCGCAAAGCTACTCTAAGCCTGTCGTCTTACCTACAGGGTACACTCTACTGGGTTCATTACTGACGACTGAGTTACTTCAGCCAATCAGCGAGTGACACGTCGATGCCCATCTTGTACCTACAATCTTGTACCCACGCGTGGCGTAATCCTCGTAGCGTCAACAGCGTCCCATCATCAGCGTCCCATCATCAGCGTCCCGTCATCCGTATCCCATAATCACAGGAATGATTGTGGCACCACTGAGTGAAGGTCATACCGGTATCTACCGGTATACGGCAGCTGGTCAAGGCGCCTTCTCGACAACACTCTGAAAATGCTTCGTTCCCGAGATACGGGTTCAAAATATGATTGGCTGAAATCTTGCCGCTGGGTTATATATATACTACTGTTACATTATGGCGGGCAGCCTCTGGGCACCCCAACGCTCTATACCACGTCCTCTGAAAAGAGAATGTCGTTTGAGCACTTGATGTCAGAATGCAAAGTGATTGATTTAGGTCCTTAGTTCGCAAAGCTACTCTAAGCCTGTCGTCTTACCTACAGGGTACACTCTACTGGGTTCATTACTGACGACTGAGTTACTTCAGCCAATCAGCGAGTGACACGTCGATGCCCATCTTGTACCTACAATCTTGTACCCACGCGTGGCGTAATCCTCGTAGCGTCAACAGCGTCCCATCATCAGCGTCCCATCATCAGCGTCCCGTCATCCGTATCCCATAATCACAGGAATGATTGTGGCACCACTGAGTGAAGGTCATACCGGTATCTACCGGTATACGGCAGCTGGTCAAGGCGCCTTCTCGACAACACTCTGAAAATGCTTCGTTCCCGAGATACGGGTTCAAAATATGATTGGCTGAAATCTTGCCGCTGGGTTATATATATACTACTGTTACATTATGGCGGGCAGCCTCTGGGCACCCCAACGCTCTATACCACGTCCTCTGAAAAGAGAATGTCGTTTGAGCACTTGATGTCAGAATGCAAAGTGATTGATTTAGGTCCTTAGTTCGCAAAGCTACTCTAAGCCTGTCGTCTTACCTACAGGGTACACTCTACTGGGTTCATTACTGACGACTGAGTTACTTCAGCCAATCAGCGAGTGACACGTCGATGCCCATCTTGTACCTACAATCTTGTACCCACGCGTGGCGTAATCCTCGTAGCGTCAACAGCGTCCCATCATCAGCGTCCCATCATCAGCGTCCCGTCATCCGTATCCCATAATCACAGGAATGATTGTGGCACCACTGAGTGAAGGTCATACCGGTATCTACCGGTATACGGCAGCTGGTCAAGGCGCCTTCTCGACAACACTCTGAAAATGCTTCGTTCCCGAGATACGGGTTCAAAATATGATTGGCTGAAATCTTGCCGCTGGGTTATATATATACTACTGTTACATTATGGCGGGCAGCCTCTGGGCACCCCAACGCTCTATACCACGTCCTCTGAAAAGAGAATGTCGTTTGAGCACTTGATGTCAGAATGCAAAGTGATTGATTTAGGTCCTTAGTTCGCAAAGCTACTCTAAGCCTGTCGTCTTACCTACAGGGTACACTCTACTGGGTTCATTACTGACGACTGAGTTACTTCAGCCAATCAGCGAGTGACACGTCGATGCCCATCTTGTACCTACAATCTTGTACCCACGCGTGGCGTAATCCTCGTAGCGTCAACAGCGTCCCATCATCAGCGTCCCATCATCAGCGTCCCGTCATCCGTATCCCATAATCACAGGAATGATTGTGGCACCACTGAGTGAAGGTCATACCGGTATCTACCGGTATACGGCAGCTGGTCAAGGCGCCTTCTCGACAACACTCTGAAAATGCTTCGTTCCCGAGATACGGGTTCAAAATATGATTGGCTGAAATCTTGCCGCTGGGTTATATATATACTACTGTTACATTATGGCGGGCAGCCTCTGGGCACCCCAACGCTCTATACCACGTCCTCTGAAAAGAGAATGTCGTTTGAGCACTTGATGTCAGAATGCAAAGTGATTGATTTAGGTCCTTAGTTCGCAAAGCTACTCTAAGCCTGTCGTCTTACCTACAGGGTACACTCTACTGGGTTCATTACTGACGACTGAGTTACTTCAGCCAATCAGCGAGTGACACGTCGATGCCCATCTTGTACCTACAATCTTGTACCCACGCGTGGCGTAATCCTCGTAGCGTCAACAGCGTCCCATCATCAGCGTCCCATCATCAGCGTCCCGTCATCCGTATCCCATAATCACAGGAATGATTGTGGCACCACTGAGTGAAGGTCATACCGGTATCTACCGGTATACGGCAGCTGGTCAAGGCGCCTTCTCGACAACACTCTGAAAATGCTTCGTTCCCGAGATACGGGTTCAAAATATGATTGGCTGAAATCTTGCCGCTGGGTTATATATATACTACTGTTACATTATGGCGGGCAGCCTCTGGGCACCCCAACGCTCTATACCACGTCCTCTGAAAAGAGAATGTCGTTTGAGCACTTGATGTCAGAATGCAAAGTGATTGATTTAGGTCCTTAGTTCGCAAAGCTACTCTAAGCCTGTCGTCTTACCTACAGGGTACACTCTACTGGGTTCATTACTGACGACTGAGTTACTTCAGCCAATCAGCGAGTGACACGTCGATGCCCATCTTGTACCTACAATCTTGTACCCACGCGTGGCGTAATCCTCGTAGCGTCAACAGCGTCCCATCATCAGCGTCCCATCATCAGCGTCCCGTCATCCGTATCCCATAATCACAGGAATGATTGTGGCACCACTGAGTGAAGGTCATACCGGTATCTACCGGTATACGGCAGCTGGTCAAGGCGCCTTCTCGACAACACTCTGAAAATGCTTCGTTCCCGAGATACGGGTTCAAAATATGATTGGCTGAAATCTTGCCGCTGGGTTATATATATACTACTGTTACATTATGGCGGGCAGCCTCTGGGCACCCCAACGCTCTATACCACGTCCTCTGAAAAGAGAATGTCGTTTGAGCACTTGATGTCAGAATGCAAAGTGATTGATTTAGGTCCTTAGTTCGCAAAGCTACTCTAAGCCTGTCGTCTTACCTACAGGGTACACTCTACTGGGTTCATTACTGACGACTGAGTTACTTCAGCCAATCAGCGAGTGACACGTCGATGCCCATCTTGTACCTACAATCTTGTACCCACGCGTGGCGTAATCCTCGTAGCGTCAACAGCGTCCCATCATCAGCGTCCCATCATCAGCGTCCCGTCATCCGTATCCCATAATCACAGGAATGATTGTGGCACCACTGAGTGAAGGTCATACCGGTATCTACCGGTATACGGCAGCTGGTCAAGGCGCCTTCTCGACAACACTCTGAAAATGCTTCGTTCCCGAGATACGGGTTCAAAATATGATTGGCTGAAATCTTGCCGCTGGGTTATATATATACTACTGTTACATTATGGCGGGCAGCCTCTGGGCACCCCAACGCTCTATACCACGTCCTCTGAAAAGAGAATGTCGTTTGAGCACTTGATGTCAGAATGCAAAGTGATTGATTTAGGTCCTTAGTTCGCAAAGCTACTCTAAGCCTGTCGTCTTACCTACAGGGTACACTCTACTGGGTTCATTACTGACGACTGAGTTACTTCAGCCAATCAGCGAGTGACACGTCGATGCCCATCTTGTACCTACAATCTTGTACCCACGCGTGGCGTAATCCTCGTAGCGTCAACAGCGTCCCATCATCAGCGTCCCATCATCAGCGTCCCGTCATCCGTATCCCATAATCACAGGAATGATTGTGGCACCACTGAGTGAAGGTCATACCGGTATCTACCGGTATACGGCAGCTGGTCAAGGCGCCTTCTCGACAACACTCTGAAAATGCTTCGTTCCCGAGATACGGGTTCAAAATATGATTGGCTGAAATCTTGCCGCTGGGTTATATATATACTACTGTTACATTATGGCGGGCAGCCTCTGGGCACCCCAACGCTCTATACCACGTCCTCTGAAAAGAGAATGTCGTTTGAGCACTTGATGTCAGAATGCAAAGTGATTGATTTAGGTCCTTAGTTCGCAAAGCTACTCTAAGCCTGTCGTCTTACCTACAGGGTACACTCTACTGGGTTCATTACTGACGACTGAGTTACTTCAGCCAATCAGCGAGTGACACGTCGATGCCCATCTTGTACCTACAATCTTGTACCCACGCGTGGCGTAATCCTCGTAGCGTCAACAGCGTCCCATCATCAGCGTCCCATCATCAGCGTCCCGTCATCCGTATCCCATAATCACAGGAATGATTGTGGCACCACTGAGTGAAGGTCATACCGGTATCTACCGGTATACGGCAGCTGGTCAAGGCGCCTTCTCGACAACACTCTGAAAATGCTTCGTTCCCGAGATACGGGTTCAAAATATGATTGGCTGAAATCTTGCCGCTGGGTTATATATATACTACTGTTACATTATGGCGGGCAGCCTCTGGGCACCCCAACGCTCTATACCACGTCCTCTGAAAAGAGAATGTCGTTTGAGCACTTGATGTCAGAATGCAAAGTGATTGATTTAGGTCCTTAGTTCGCAAAGCTACTCTAAGCCTGTCGTCTTACCTACAGGGTACACTCTACTGGGTTCATTACTGACGACTGAGTTACTTCAGCCAATCAGCGAGTGACACGTCGATGCCCATCTTGTACCTACAATCTTGTACCCACGCGTGGCGTAATCCTCGTAGCGTCAACAGCGTCCCATCATCAGCGTCCCATCATCAGCGTCCCGTCATCCGTATCCCATAATCACAGGAATGATTGTGGCACCACTGAGTGAAGGTCATACCGGTATCTACCGGTATACGGCAGCTGGTCAAGGCGCCTTCTCGACAACACTCTGAAAATGCTTCGTTCCCGAGATACGGGTTCAAAATATGATTGGCTGAAATCTTGCCGCTGGGTTATATATATACTACTGTTACATTATGGCGGGCAGCCTCTGGGCACCCCAACGCTCTATACCACGTCCTCTGAAAAGAGAATGTCGTTTGAGCACTTGATGTCAGAATGCAAAGTGATTGATTTAGGTCCTTAGTTCGCAAAGCTACTCTAAGCCTGTCGTCTTACCTACAGGGTACACTCTACTGGGTTCATTACTGACGACTGAGTTACTTCAGCCAATCAGCGAGTGACACGTCGATGCCCATCTTGTACCTACAATCTTGTACCCACGCGTGGCGTAATCCTCGTAGCGTCAACAGCGTCCCATCATCAGCGTCCCATCATCAGCGTCCCGTCATCCGTATCCCATAATCACAGGAATGATTGTGGCACCACTGAGTGAAGGTCATACCGGTATCTACCGGTATACGGCAGCTGGTCAAGGCGCCTTCTCGACAACACTCTGAAAATGCTTCGTTCCCGAGATACGGGTTCAAAATATGATTGGCTGAAATCTTGCCGCTGGGTTATATATATACTACTGTTACATTATGGCGGGCAGCCTCTGGGCACCCCAACGCTCTATACCACGTCCTCTGAAAAGAGAATGTCGTTTGAGCACTTGATGTCAGAATGCAAAGTGATTGATTTAGGTCCTTAGTTCGCAAAGCTACTCTAAGCCTGTCGTCTTACCTACAGGGTACACTCTACTGGGTTCATTACTGACGACTGAGTTACTTCAGCCAATCAGCGAGTGACACGTCGATGCCCATCTTGTACCTACAATCTTGTACCCACGCGTGGCGTAATCCTCGTAGCGTCAACAGCGTCCCATCATCAGCGTCCCATCATCAGCGTCCCGTCATCCGTATCCCATAATCACAGGAATGATTGTGGCACCACTGAGTGAAGGTCATACCGGTATCTACCGGTATACGGCAGCTGGTCAAGGCGCCTTCTCGACAACACTCTGAAAATGCTTCGTTCCCGAGATACGGGTTCAAAATATGATTGGCTGAAATCTTGCCGCTGGGTTATATATATACTACTGTTACATTATGGCGGGCAGCCTCTGGGCACCCCAACGCTCTATACCACGTCCTCTGAAAAGAGAATGTCGTTTGAGCACTTGATGTCAGAATGCAAAGTGATTGATTTAGGTCCTTAGTTCGCAAAGCTACTCTAAGCCTGTCGTCTTACCTACAGGGTACACTCTACTGGGTTCATTACTGACGACTGAGTTACTTCAGCCAATCAGCGAGTGACACGTCGATGCCCATCTTGTACCTACAATCTTGTACCCACGCGTGGCGTAATCCTCGTAGCGTCAACAGCGTCCCATCATCAGCGTCCCATCATCAGCGTCCCGTCATCCGTATCCCATAATCACAGGAATGATTGTGGCACCACTGAGTGAAGGTCATACCGGTATCTACCGGTATACGGCAGCTGGTCAAGGCGCCTTCTCGACAACACTCTGAAAATGCTTCGTTCCCGAGATACGGGTTCAAAATATGATTGGCTGAAATCTTGCCGCTGGGTTATATATATACTACTGTTACATTATGGCGGGCAGCCTCTGGGCACCCCAACGCTCTATACCACGTCCTCTGAAAAGAGAATGTCGTTTGAGCACTTGATGTCAGAATGCAAAGTGATTGATTTAGGTCCTTAGTTCGCAAAGCTACTCTAAGCCTGTCGTCTTACCTACAGGGTACACTCTACTGGGTTCATTACTGACGACTGAGTTACTTCAGCCAATCAGCGAGTGACACGTCGATGCCCATCTTGTACCTACAATCTTGTACCCACGCGTGGCGTAATCCTCGTAGCGTCAACAGCGTCCCATCATCAGCGTCCCATCATCAGCGTCCCGTCATCCGTATCCCATAATCACAGGAATGATTGTGGCACCACTGAGTGAAGGTCATACCGGTATCTACCGGTATACGGCAGCTGGTCAAGGCGCCTTCTCGACAACACTCTGAAAATGCTTCGTTCCCGAGATACGGGTTCAAAATATGATTGGCTGAAATCTTGCCGCTGGGTTATATATATACTACTGTTACATTATGGCGGGCAGCCTCTGGGCACCCCAACGCTCTATACCACGTCCTCTGAAAAGAGAATGTCGTTTGAGCACTTGATGTCAGAATGCAAAGTGATTGATTTAGGTCCTTAGTTCGCAAAGCTACTCTAAGCCTGTCGTCTTACCTACAGGGTACACTCTACTGGGTTCATTACTGACGACTGAGTTACTTCAGCCAATCAGCGAGTGACACGTCGATGCCCATCTTGTACCTACAATCTTGTACCCACGCGTGGCGTAATCCTCGTAGCGTCAACAGCGTCCCATCATCAGCGTCCCATCATCAGCGTCCCGTCATCCGTATCCCATAATCACAGGAATGATTGTGGCACCACTGAGTGAAGGTCATACCGGTATCTACCGGTATACGGCAGCTGGTCAAGGCGCCTTCTCGACAACACTCTGAAAATGCTTCGTTCCCGAGATACGGGTTCAAAATATGATTGGCTGAAATCTTGCCGCTGGGTTATATATATACTACTGTTACATTATGGCGGGCAGCCTCTGGGCACCCCAACGCTCTATACCACGTCCTCTGAAAAGAGAATGTCGTTTGAGCACTTGATGTCAGAATGCAAAGTGATTGATTTAGGTCCTTAGTTCGCAAAGCTACTCTAAGCCTGTCGTCTTACCTACAGGGTACACTCTACTGGGTTCATTACTGACGACTGAGTTACTTCAGCCAATCAGCGAGTGACACGTCGATGCCCATCTTGTACCTACAATCTTGTACCCACGCGTGGCGTAATCCTCGTAGCGTCAACAGCGTCCCATCATCAGCGTCCCATCATCAGCGTCCCGTCATCCGTATCCCATAATCACAGGAATGATTGTGGCACCACTGAGTGAAGGTCATACCGGTATCTACCGGTATACGGCAGCTGGTCAAGGCGCCTTCTCGACAACACTCTGAAAATGCTTCGTTCCCGAGATACGGGTTCAAAATATGATTGGCTGAAATCTTGCCGCTGGGTTATATATATACTACTGTTACATTATGGCGGGCAGCCTCTGGGCACCCCAACGCTCTATACCACGTCCTCTGAAAAGAGAATGTCGTTTGAGCACTTGATGTCAGAATGCAAAGTGATTGATTTAGGTCCTTAGTTCGCAAAGCTACTCTAAGCCTGTCGTCTTACCTACAGGGTACACTCTACTGGGTTCATTACTGACGACTGAGTTACTTCAGCCAATCAGCGAGTGACACGTCGATGCCCATCTTGTACCTACAATCTTGTACCCACGCGTGGCGTAATCCTCGTAGCGTCAACAGCGTCCCATCATCAGCGTCCCATCATCAGCGTCCCGTCATCCGTATCCCATAATCACAGGAATGATTGTGGCACCACTGAGTGAAGGTCATACCGGTATCTACCGGTATACGGCAGCTGGTCAAGGCGCCTTCTCGACAACACTCTGAAAATGCTTCGTTCCCGAGATACGGGTTCAAAATATGATTGGCTGAAATCTTGCCGCTGGGTTATATATATACTACTGTTACATTATGGCGGGCAGCCTCTGGGCACCCCAACGCTCTATACCACGTCCTCTGAAAAGAGAATGTCGTTTGAGCACTTGATGTCAGAATGCAAAGTGATTGATTTAGGTCCTTAGTTCGCAAAGCTACTCTAAGCCTGTCGTCTTACCTACAGGGTACACTCTACTGGGTTCATTACTGACGACTGAGTTACTTCAGCCAATCAGCGAGTGACACGTCGATGCCCATCTTGTACCTACAATCTTGTACCCACGCGTGGCGTAATCCTCGTAGCGTCAACAGCGTCCCATCATCAGCGTCCCATCATCAGCGTCCCGTCATCCGTATCCCATAATCACAGGAATGATTGTGGCACCACTGAGTGAAGGTCATACCGGTATCTACCGGTATACGGCAGCTGGTCAAGGCGCCTTCTCGACAACACTCTGAAAATGCTTCGTTCCCGAGATACGGGTTCAAAATATGATTGGCTGAAATCTTGCCGCTGGGTTATATATATACTACTGTTACATTATGGCGGGCAGCCTCTGGGCACCCCAACGCTCTATACCACGTCCTCTGAAAAGAGAATGTCGTTTGAGCACTTGATGTCAGAATGCAAAGTGATTGATTTAGGTCCTTAGTTCGCAAAGCTACTCTAAGCCTGTCGTCTTACCTACAGGGTACACTCTACTGGGTTCATTACTGACGACTGAGTTACTTCAGCCAATCAGCGAGTGACACGTCGATGCCCATCTTGTACCTACAATCTTGTACCCACGCGTGGCGTAATCCTCGTAGCGTCAACAGCGTCCCATCATCAGCGTCCCATCATCAGCGTCCCGTCATCCGTATCCCATAATCACAGGAATGATTGTGGCACCACTGAGTGAAGGTCATACCGGTATCTACCGGTATACGGCAGCTGGTCAAGGCGCCTTCTCGACAACACTCTGAAAATGCTTCGTTCCCGAGATACGGGTTCAAAATATGATTGGCTGAAATCTTGCCGCTGGGTTATATATATACTACTGTTACATTATGGCGGGCAGCCTCTGGGCACCCCAACGCTCTATACCACGTCCTCTGAAAAGAGAATGTCGTTTGAGCACTTGATGTCAGAATGCAAAGTGATTGATTTAGGTCCTTAGTTCGCAAAGCTACTCTAAGCCTGTCGTCTTACCTACAGGGTACACTCTACTGGGTTCATTACTGACGACTGAGTTACTTCAGCCAATCAGCGAGTGACACGTCGATGCCCATCTTGTACCTACAATCTTGTACCCACGCGTGGCGTAATCCTCGTAGCGTCAACAGCGTCCCATCATCAGCGTCCCATCATCAGCGTCCCGTCATCCGTATCCCATAATCACAGGAATGATTGTGGCACCACTGAGTGAAGGTCATACCGGTATCTACCGGTATACGGCAGCTGGTCAAGGCGCCTTCTCGACAACACTCTGAAAATGCTTCGTTCCCGAGATACGGGTTCAAAATATGATTGGCTGAAATCTTGCCGCTGGGTTATATATATACTACTGTTACATTATGGCGGGCAGCCTCTGGGCACCCCAACGCTCTATACCACGTCCTCTGAAAAGAGAATGTCGTTTGAGCACTTGATGTCAGAATGCAAAGTGATTGATTTAGGTCCTTAGTTCGCAAAGCTACTCTAAGCCTGTCGTCTTACCTACAGGGTACACTCTACTGGGTTCATTACTGACGACTGAGTTACTTCAGCCAATCAGCGAGTGACACGTCGATGCCCATCTTGTACCTACAATCTTGTACCCACGCGTGGCGTAATCCTCGTAGCGTCAACAGCGTCCCATCATCAGCGTCCCATCATCAGCGTCCCGTCATCCGTATCCCATAATCACAGGAATGATTGTGGCACCACTGAGTGAAGGTCATACCGGTATCTACCGGTATACGGCAGCTGGTCAAGGCGCCTTCTCGACAACACTCTGAAAATGCTTCGTTCCCGAGATACGGGTTCAAAATATGATTGGCTGAAATCTTGCCGCTGGGTTATATATATACTACTGTTACATTATGGCGGGCAGCCTCTGGGCACCCCAACGCTCTATACCACGTCCTCTGAAAAGAGAATGTCGTTTGAGCACTTGATGTCAGAATGCAAAGTGATTGATTTAGGTCCTTAGTTCGCAAAGCTACTCTAAGCCTGTCGTCTTACCTACAGGGTACACTCTACTGGGTTCATTACTGACGACTGAGTTACTTCAGCCAATCAGCGAGTGACACGTCGATGCCCATCTTGTACCTACAATCTTGTACCCACGCGTGGCGTAATCCTCGTAGCGTCAACAGCGTCCCATCATCAGCGTCCCGTCATCCGTATCCCATAATCACAGGAATGATTGTGGCACCACTGAGTGAAGGTCATACCGGTATCTACCGGTATACGGCAGCTGGTCAAGGCGCCTTCTCGACAACACTCTGAAAATGCTTCGTTCCCGAGATACGGGTTCAAAATATGATTGGCTGAAATCTTGCCGCTGGGTTATATATATACTACTGTTACATTATGGCGGGCAGCCTCTGGGCACCCCAACGCTCTATACCACGTCCTCTGAAAAGAGAATGTCGTTTGAGCACTTGATGTCAGAATGCAAAGTGATTGATTTAGGTCCTTAGTTCGCAAAGCTACTCTAAGCCTGTCGTCTTACCTACAGGGTACACTCTACTGGGTTCATTACTGACGACTGAGTTACTTCAGCCAATCAGCGAGTGACACGTCGATGCCCATCTTGTACCTACAATCTTGTACCCACGCGTGGCGTAATCCTCGTAGCGTCAACAGCGTCCCATCATCAGCGTCCCATCATCAGCGTCCCGTCATCCGTATCCCATAATCACAGGAATGATTGTGGCACCACTGAGTGAAGGTCATACCGGTATCTACCGGTATACGGCAGCTGGTCAAGGCGCCTTCTCGACAACACTCTGAAAATGCTTCGTTCCCGAGATACGGGTTCAAAATATGATTGGCTGAAATCTTGCCGCTGGGTTATATATATACTACTGTTACATTATGGCGGGCAGCCTCTGGGCACCCCAACGCTCTATACCACGTCCTCTGAAAAGAGAATGTCGTTTGAGCACTTGATGTCAGAATGCAAAGTGATTGATTTAGGTCCTTAGTTCGCAAAGCTACTCTAAGCCTGTCGTCTTACCTACAGGGTACACTCTACTGGGTTCATTACTGACGACTGAGTTACTTCAGCCAATCAGCGAGTGACACGTCGATGCCCATCTTGTACCTACAATCTTGTACCCACGCGTGGCGTAATCCTCGTAGCGTCAACAGCGTCCCATCATCAGCGTCCCATCATCAGCGTCCCGTCATCCGTATCCCATAATCACAGGAATGATTGTGGCACCACTGAGTGAAGGTCATACCGGTATCTACCGGTATACGGCAGCTGGTCAAGGCGCCTTCTCGACAACACTCTGAAAATGCTTCGTTCCCGAGATACGGGTTCAAAATATGATTGGCTGAAATCTTGCCGCTGGGTTATATATATACTACTGTTACATTATGGCGGGCAGCCTCTGGGCACCCCAACGCTCTATACCACGTCCTCTGAAAGAGAATGTCGTTTGAGCACTTGATGTCAGAATGCAAAGTGATTGATTTAGGTCCTTAGTTCGCAAAGCTACTCTAAGCCTGTCGTCTTACCTACAGGGTACACTCTACTGGGTTCATTACTGACGACTGAGTTACTTCAGCCAATCAGCGAGTGACACGTCGATGCCCATCTTGTACCTACAATCTTGTACCCACGCGTGGCGTAATCCTCGTAGCGTCAACAGTCCCATCATCATCATCAGCGTCCCGTCATCCGTATCCCATAATCACAGGAATGGTGGCACCACTGAGTGAAGGTCATACCGGTATCTACCGGTATACGGCAGCTGGTCAAGGCGCCTTCTCGACAACACTCTGAAAATGCTTCGTTCCCGAGATACGGGTTCAAAATATGATTGGCTGAAATCTTGCCGCTGGGTTATATATATACTACTGTTACATTATGGCGGGCAGCCTCTGGGCACCCCAACGCTCTATACCACGTCCTCTGAAAGAGAATGTCGTTTGAGCACTTGATGTCAGAATGCAAAGTGATTGATTTAGGTCCTTAGTTCGCAAAGCTACTCTAAGCCTGTCGTCTTACCTACAGGGTACACTCTACTGGGTTCATTACTGACGACTGAGTTACTTCAGCCAATCAGCGAGTGACACGTCGATGCCTCTCTCGTCTTGCGCGTGGCGTAATCCTCGTAGTCAACAATCCCGTCATCATCAGCGTCCCGTCATCCGTATCCCATAATCACAGGAATGATTGTGGCACCACTGAGTGAAGGTCATACCGGTATCTACGGCGCTCGGTCACGCCTTCTCGACACTCTGAAAATGCTTCGTTCCCGAGATACGGGTTCAAAATATGATTGGCTGAAATCTTGCCGCTGGGTTATATATATACTACTGTTACATTATGGCGGGCAGCCTGGGCACCCCAACGCTCTATACCACGTCCTCTGAAAGAGAATGTCGTTTGAGCACTTGATGTCAGAATGCAAAGTGATTGATTTAGGTCCTTAGTTCGCAAAGCTACTCTAAGCCTGTCGTCTTACCTACAGGGTACACTCTACTGGGTTCATTACTGACGACTGAGTTACTTCAGCCAATCAGCGAGTGACACGTCGATGCCCATCTTGTACCTACAATCTTGTACCCACGCGTGGCGTAATCCTCGTAGCGTCAACAGCGTCCCATCATCAGCGTCCCATCATCAGCGTCCGTCATCCGTATCCCATAATCACAGGAATGATTGTGGCACCACTGAGTGAAGGTCATACCGGTATCTACCGGTATACGGCAGCTGGTCAAGGCGCCTTCTCGACAACACTCTGAAAATGCTTCGTTCGAGATACGGGGTTCAAAATATGATTTGGCTTGCCGCTGGTTTATATATACTACTGTTACATTATGGCGGGCAGCCTCTGGGCACCCCAACGCTCTATACCACGTCCTCTGAAAAGAGAATGTCGTTTGAGCACTTGATGTCAGAATGCAAAGTGATTGATTTAGGTCCTTAGTTCGCAAAGCTACTCTAAGCCTGTCGTCTTACCTACAGGGTACTCTACTGGGTTCATTACTGACGACTGAGTTACTTCAGCAATCAGGTGACACGTCGATGCCCATCTTGTACCTACAATCTTGTACCCACGCGTGGCGTAATCCTCGTAGCGTCAACAGCGTCCCATCATCAGCGTCCCGTCATCCGTATCCCATAATCACAGGAATGATTGTGGCACTGAGTGAAGGTCATACCGGTATCTACCGGTATACGGCAGCTGGTCAGGCGCCTTCTCGACAACACTCTGAAAATGCTTCGTTCCCGAGATACGGGTTCAAAATATGATTGGCTGAAATCTTGCCGCTGGGTTATATATATACTACTGTTACATTATGGCGGGCAGCCTCTGGGCACCCCAACGCTCTATACCACGTCCTCTGAAAAGAGAATGTCGTTTGAGCACTTGATGTCAGAATAAAGTGATTGATTTAGGTCCTTAGTTCGCAAAGCTACTCTTTTGTCGTCTTACCTACAGGGTACACTCTACTGGGTTCATTACTGACGACTGAGTTACTTCAGCCAATCAGCGGTGACACGTCGATGCCCATCTTGCCTACAATCTTGTACCCACGCGTGGCGTAATCCTCGTAGCGTCAACAGCGTCCCATCATCAGCGTCCCATCATCAGCGTCCTGTCATCCGTATCCCATCCCATAGGCAGAATGATTGTGGCACCACTGAGTGAAGGTCATACCGGTATCTACCGGTATACAGCGTCAAGGCGCCTTCTCGACAACACTCTGAAAATGCTTCGTTCGAGATACGGGTTCAAAATATGATTGGCTGAAATCTTGCCGCTGGGTTATATATATACTACTGTTACATTATGGCGGGCAGCCTCTGGGCACCCCAACGCTCTATACCACGTCCTCTGAAAGAGAATGTCGTTTGAGCACTTGATGTCAGAATGCAAAGTGATTGATTTAGGTCCTTAGTTCGCAAAGCTACTCTAAGCCTGTCGTCTTACCTGGGTACACTCTACTGGGTTCATTACTGACGACTGAGTTACTTCAGCCAATCAGCGAGTGACACGTCGATGCCCATCTTGTACCTACAATCTTGTACCCACGCGTGGCGTAATCCTCGTAGCGTCAACAGCGTCCCATCATCAATCAGCGTCCGTCATCCGTATCCCATAATCACAGGAATGATTGTGGCACCACTGAGTGAAGGTCATACCGGTATCTACCGGTATACGGCAGCTGGTCAAGGCGCCTTCTCGACAACACTCTGAAAATGCTTCGTTCCCGAGATACGGGTTCAAAATATGATTGGCTGAAATCTTGCCGCTGGGTTATATATATACTACTGTTACATTGGCGGGCAGCCTCTGGGCACCCCAACGCTCTATACCACGTCCTCTGAAAAGAGAATGTCGTTTGAGCACTTGATGTCAGAATGCAAAGTGATTGATTTAGGTCCTTAGTTCGCAAAGCTACTCTAAGCCTGTCGTCTTACCTACAGGGTACACTCTACTGGGTTCATTACTGACGACTGAGTTACTTCAGCCAATCAGCGAGTGACACGTCGATGCCCATCTTGTACCTACAATCTTGTACCCACGCGTGGCGTAATCCTCGTAGCGTCAACAGCGTCCCATCATCAGCGTCCGTCGTATCCCATAATCACAGGAATGATTGTGGCACCACTGAGTGAAGGTCATACCGGTATCTACCGGTATACGGCAGCTGGTCAAGGCGCCTTCTCGACAACACTCTGAAAATGCTTCGTTCGAGATACGGGTTCAAAATATGATTGGCTGAAATCTTGCCGCTGGGTTATATATATACACTGTTACATTATGGCGGGCAGCCTCTGGGCACCCAACGCTCTATACCACGTCCTCTGAAAAGAGAATGTCGTTTGAGCACTTGATGTCAGAATGCAAAGTGATTGATTTAGGTCCTTAGTTCGCAAGCTACTCTAAGCCTGTCGTCTTACCTACAGGGTACACTCTACTGGGTTCATTACTGACGACTGAGTTACTTCAGCCAATCAGCGAGTGACACGTCGATGCCCATCTTGTACCTACAATCTTGTACCCACGCGTGGCGTAATCCTCGTAGCGTCAACAGCGTCCCATCATCAGCGTCCCGTCATCCGTATCCCATAATCACAGGAATGATTGTGGCACCACTGAGTGAAGGTCATACCGGTATCTACCGGTATACGGCAGCTGGTCAAGGCGCCTTCTCGACAACACTCTGAAAATGCTTCGTTCGAGATACGGGTTCAAAATATGATTGGCTGAAATCTTGCCGCTGGGTTATATATACTACTGTTACATTATGGCGGGCAGCCTCTGGGCACCCAACGCTCTATACCACGTCCTCTGAAAGAATGTCGTTTGAGCACTTGATGTCAGAATGCAAAGTGATTGATTTAGGTCCTTAGTTCGCAAAGCTACTCTAAGCCTGTCGTCTTACCTACAGGGTACACTCTACTGGGTTCATTACTGACGACTGAGTTACTTCAGCCAATCAGCGAGTGACACGTCGATGCCCATCTTGTACCTACAATCTTGTACCCACGCGTGGCGTAATCCTCGTAGCGTCAACAGCGTCCCATCATCAGCGTCCGTCATCCGTATCCCATAATCACAGGAATGATTGTGGCACCACTGAGTGAAGGTCATACCGGTATCTACCGGTATACGGCAGCTGGTCAAGGCGCCTTCTCGACAACACTCTGAAAATGCTTCGTTCCCGAGATACGGGTTCAAAATATGATTGGCTGAAATCTTGCCGCTGGGTTATATATACTGTTACATTATGGCGGGCAGCCTCTGGGCACCAACGCTCTATACCACGTCCTCTGAAAGAGAATGTCGTTTGAGCACTTGATGTCAGAATGCAAAGTGATTGATTTAGGTCCTTAGTTCGCAAAGCTACTCTAAGCCTGTCGTCTTACCTACAGGGTACACTCTACTGGGTTCATTACTGACGACTGAGTTACTTCAGCCAATCAGTGACACGTCGATGCCCATCTTGTACCTACAATCTTGTACCCACGCGTGGCGTAATCCTCGTAGCGTCAACAGCGTCCCATCATCAGCGTCCCGTCATCCGTATCCCATAATCACAGGAATGATTGTGGCACTGAGTGAAGGTCATACCGGTATCTACCGGTATACGGCAGCTGGTCAAGGCGCCTTCTCGACAACACTCTGAAAATGCTTCGTTCGAGATACGGGTTCAAAATATGATTGGCTGAAATCTTGCCGCTGGGTTATATATATACTACTGTTACATTATGGCGGGCAGCCTCTGGGCACAACGCTCTATACCACGTCCTCTGAAAGAGAATGTCGTTTGAGCACTTGATGTCAGAATGCAAAGTGATTGATTTAGGTCCTTAGTTCGCAAAGCTACTCTAAGCCTGTCGTCTTACCTACAGGGTACACTCTACTGGGTTCATTACTGACGACTGAGTTACTTCAGCCAATCAGCGAGTGACACGTCGATGCCCATCTTGTACCTACAATCTTGTACCCACGCGTGGCGTAATCCTCGTAGCGTCAACAGCGTCCATCATCAGCGTCCGTCATCCGTATCCCATAATCACAGGAATGATTGTGGCACCACTGAGTGAAGGTCATACCGGTATCTACCGGTATACGGCAACTGGTCAAGGCGCCTTCTCGACAACACTCTGAAAATGCTTCGTTCGAGATACGGGTTCAAAATATGATTGGCTGAAATCTTGCCGCTGGGTTATATATATACTACTGTTACATTATGGCGGGCAGCCTCTGGGCACCCCAACGCTCTATACCACGTCCTCTGAAAAGAGAATGTCGTTTGAGCACTTGATGTCAGAATGCAAAGTGATTGATTTAGGTCCTTAGTTCGCAAAGCTACTCTAAGCCTGTCGTCTTACCTACAGGGTACTCTACTGGGTTCATTACTGACGACTGAGTTACTTCAGCCAATCAGCGAGTGACACGTCGATGCCCATCTTGTACCTACAATCTTGTACCCACGCGTGGCGTAATCCTCGTAGCGTCAACAGCGTCCCATCATCAGCGTCCCATCATCAGCGTCCGTCATCCGTATCCCATAATCACAGGAATGATTGTGGCACCACTGATGAAGGTCATACCGGTATCTACCGGTATACGGCAGCTGGTCAAGGCGCCTTCTCGACAACACTCTGAAAATGCTTCGTTCGAGATACGGGTTCAAAATATGATTGGCTGAAATCTTGCCGCTGGGTTATATATATACTACTGTTACATTATGGCGGGCAGCCTCTGGGCACCCAACGCTCTATACCACGTCCTCTGAAAGAGAATGTCGTTTGAGCACTTGATGTCAGAATGCAAAGTGATTGATTTAGGTCCTTAGTTCGCAAAGCTACTCTAAGCCTGTCGTCTTACCTACAGGGTACACTCTGGGTTCATTACTGACGACTGAGTTACTTCAGCCAATCAGCGAGTGACACGTCGATGCCCATCTTGTACCTACAATCTTGTACCCACGCGTGGCGTAATCCTCGTAGCGTCAACAGCGTCCCATCATCAGCGTCCATCATCAGCGTCCCGTCATCCGTATCCCATAATCACAGGAATGATTGTGGCACCACTGAGTGAAGGTCATACCGGTATCTACCGGTATACGGCAGCTGGTCAAGGCGCCTTCTCGACAACACTCTGAAAATGCTTCGTTCCGAGATACGGGTTCAAAATATGATTGGCTGAAATCTTGCCGCTGGGTTATATATATACTACTGTTACATTATGGCGGGCAGCCTGGGCACCCCAACGCTCTATACCGTCCTCTGAAAAGAGAGTCGTTTGAGCACTTGTGTCAGAATGCAAAGTGATTGATTTAGGTCCTTAGTTCGCAAAGCTACTCTAAGCCTGTCGTCTTACCTACAGGGTACACTCTACTGGGTTCATACTGACGACTGAGTTACTTCAGCCAATCAGCGAGTGACACGTCGATGCCCATCTTGTACCTACAATCTTGTACCCACGCGTGGCGTAATCCTCGTAGCGTCAACAGCGTCATCATCGCGTCATCATCAGCGTCCGTCATCCGTATCCCATAATCACAGGAATGATTGTGGCACCACTGAGTGAAGGTCATACCGGTATCTACCGGTATACGGCAGCTGGTCAAGGCGCCTTCTCGACAACACTCTGAAAATGCTTCGTTCGAGATACGGGTTCAAAATATGATTGGCTGAAATCTTGCCGCTGGGTTATATATACTACTGTTACATTATGGCGGGGCCTCTGGGCACCCCAACGCTCTATACCACGTCCTCTGAAAGAGATGTCGTTTGAGCACTTGATGTCAGAATGCAAAGTGATTGATTTAGGTCCTTAGTTCGCAAAGCTACTCTAAGCCTGTCGTCTTACCTACAGGGTACCTCTACTGGGTTCATTACTGACGACTGAGTTACTTCAGCCAATCAGCGAGTGACACGTCGATGCCCATCTTGTACCTACAATCTTGTACCCACGCGTGGCGTAATCCTCGTAGCGTCAACAGCGTCCATCATCAGCGTCCGTCATCCGTATCCCATAATCAGGGAATGATTGTGGCACCACTGAGTGAAGGTCATACCGGTATCTACCGGTATGCGGCAGTAGTCAAGGCGCCTTCTCGACAACACTCTGAAATGCTTCGTTCGAGATGCGGGTTCAAAATATGATTGGCTGATCTTGCCGCTGGGTTATATATATACTACTGTTACATTATGGCGGGCAGCCTCTGGGCACCCCAACGCTCTATACCACGTCACTCCTGAAGAGAGTGTCGTTTGAGCACTTGATGTCAGAATGCAAAGTGATTGATTTAGGTCCTTAGTTCATGAAGCTGCTAAGCCTGTCGTCTTACCTACAGAATACACTCTACTGGGTTCATTACTGACGACTGAGTTACTTCAGCCAATCAGCGAGTGACACGTCGATGCCCATCTTGTACCTACAATCTTGTACCCACGCGTGGCGTAATCCTCGTAGCGTCAACAGCGTCATCATCAGCGTCCCATCATCAGCGTCCGTCATCCGTATCCATAATCACAGGAATGATTGTGGCACCACTGAGTGAAGGTCATACCGGTATCTACCGGTATACGGCAGCTTGGTCAAGGCGCCTTCTCGACAACACTCTAGAAAATGCTTCGTTCGAGATACGGGTTCAAATATGATTGGCTGAAATCTTGCCGCTGGGTTATATATATACTGCTGTTACATTATGGCGGGCAGCCTCTGGGCACTAACGCTCTATACCGTCCTCTGAAGAGAATGTCGTTTGAGCGCCGATGTCAGAATGCAAAGTGATTGATTTAGGTCCTTAGTTCGCAAAGCTACTCTAAGCCTGTCGTCTTACCTACAGGGTACACTCTACTGGGTTCATTACTGACGACTGAGTTACTTCAGCCAATCAGCGAGTGACACGTCGATGCCCATCTTGTACCTACAATCTTGTACCCACGCGTGGCGTAATCCTCGTAGCGTCAACAGCGTCCATCATCAGCGTCCCATCATCAGCGTCCCGTCATCCGTATCCCATAATCACAGGAATGATTGTGGCACCACTGAGTGAAGGTCATACCGGTATCTACCGGTATACGGCGCTAGTCAAGGCGCCTTCTCGACAACACTCTGAAAATGCGTTCCCGAGATACGGGTTCAAAATATGATTGGCTGAAATCTTGCCGCTGGGTTATATATATACTACTGTTACATTATGGCGGCAGCCTCTGGGCGCAACGCTCTATACCCGTCCTCTGAAAGAATGTCGTTTGAGCACTTGATGTCAGAATGCAAAGTGATTGATTTAGGTCCTTAGTTCGCAAAGCTACTCTAAGCCTGTCGTCTTACCTACAGGGTACACTCTACTGGGTTCATTACTGACGACTGAGTTACTTCCGCCAATCAGCGAGTGACACGTCGTGCCCATCTTGTACCTACAATCTTGTACCCGCGTGGCGTAATCCTCGTAGCGTCAACGTCCATCATCAGCGTCCACATCATCAGCGTCCTCATCCGTATCCATAATCACAGGAATGATTGTGGCACCACTGAGTGAAGGTCATACCGGTATCTACCGGTATGCGGCAACTGGTCAAGGCGCCTTCTCGACAACACTCTGAAAATGCTTCGTTCGAGATACGGGTTCAAAATATGATTGGCTGAAATCTTTGCCGCTGGGTTATATATATACTACTGTTACATTATGGCGGGCAGCCTCTGGGCGCTAACGCTCTATACCACGTCCTCTGAAAGAGATGTCGTTTGAGCATTGATGTCAGAATGCAAAGTGATTGATTTAGGTCCTTAGTTCGCAAGCTACTCTAAGCCTGTCGTCTTACCT
>JACBOU010000182.1:0-38331 GCA_014706145.1 Phytophthora sp. ST_20190627
TCCCATAATCACAGGAATGATTGTGGCACCACTGAAGTGAAGGTCATACCGGTATCTACCGGTATACGGCAGCTGGTCAAGGCGCCTTCTCGACAACACTCTGAAAATGCTTCGTTCCCGAGATACGGGTTCAAAATATGATTGGCTGAAATCTTGCCGCTGGGTTATATATATACTACTGTTACATTATGGCGGGCAGCCTCTGGGCACCCCAACGCTCTATACCACGTCCTCTGAAAGAGAATGTCGTTTGAGCACTTGATGTCAGAATGCAAAGTGATTGATTTAGGTCCTTAGTTCGCAAAGCTACTCTAAGCCTGTCGTCTTACCTACAGGGTACACTCTACTGGGTTCATTACTGACGACTGAGTTACTTCAGCCAATCAGCGAGTGACACGTCGATGCCCATCTTGTACCTACAATCTTGTACCCACGCGTGGCGTAATCCTCGTAGCGTCAACAGCGTCCCATCATCAGCGTCCCATCATCAGCGTCCGTCATCCGTATCCCATAATCACAGGAATGATTGTGGCACCACTGAGTGAAGGTCATACCGGTATCTACCGGTATACGGCAACTGGTCAAGGCGCCTTCTCGACAACACTCTGAAAATGCTTCGTTCCCGAGATACGGGTTCAAAATATGATTGGCTGAAATCTTGCCGCTGGGTTATATATATACTACTGTTACATTATGGCGGGCAGCCTCTGGGCACCCCAACGCTCTATACCACGTCCTCTGAAAAGAATGTCGTTTGAGCACTTGATGTCAGAATGCAAAGTGATTGATTTAGGTCCTTAGTTCGCAAAGCTACTCTAAGCCTGTCGTCTTACCTACAGGGTACACTCTACTGGGTTCATTACTGACGACTGAGTTACTTCAGCCAATCAGCGAGTGACACGTCGATGCCCATCTTGTACCTACAATCTTGTACCCACGCGTGGCGTAATCCTCGTAGCGTCAACAGCGTCCCATCATCAGCGTCCCATCATCAGCGTCCGTCATCCGTATCCCATAATCACAGGAATGATTGTGGCACCACTGAGTGAAGGTCATACCGGTATCTACCGGTATACGGCAACTGGTCAAGGCGCCTTCTCGACAACACTCTGAAAATGCTTCGTTCCCGAGATACGGGTTCAAAATATGATTGGCTGAAATCTTGCCGCTGGGTTATATATATACTACTGTTACATTATGGCGGGCAGCCTCTGGGCACCCCAACGCTCTATACCACGTCCTCTGAAAGAGAATGTCGTTTGAGCACTTGATGTCAGAATGCAAAGTGATTGATTTAGGTCCTTAGTTCGCAAAGCTACTCTAAGCCTGTCGTCTTACCTACAGGGTACACTCTACTGGGTTCATTACTGACGACTGAGTTACTTCAGCCAATCAGCGAGTGACACGTCGATGCCCATCTTGTACCTACAATCTTGTACCCACGCGTGGCGTAATCCTCGTAGCGTCAACAGCGTCCCATCATCAGCGTCCCATCATCAGCGTCCGTCATCCGTATCCCATAATCACAGGAATGATTGTGGCACCACTGAGTGAAGGTCATACCGGTATCTACCGGTATACGGCAGCTGGTCAAGGCGCCTTCTCGACAACACTCTGAAAATGCTTCGTTCCCGAGATACGGGTTCAAAATATGATTGGCTGAAATCTTGCCGCTGGGTTATATATATACTACTGTTACATTATGGCGGGCAGCCTCTGGGCACCCCAACGCTCTATACCACGTCCTCTGAAAAGAGAATGTCGTTTGAGCACTTGATGTCAGAATGCAAAGTGATTGATTTAGGTCCTTAGTTCGCAAAGCTACTCTAAGCCTGTCGTCTTACCTACAGGGTACACTCTACTGGGTTCATTACTGACGACTGAGTTACTTCAGCCAATCAGCGAGTGACACGTCGATGCCCATCTTGTACCTACAATCTTGTACCCACGCGTGGCGTAATCCTCGTAGCGTCAACAGCGTCCCATCATCAGCGTCCCATCATCAGCGTCCGTCATCCGTATCCCATAATCACAGGAATGATTGTGGCACCACTGAGTGAAGGTCATACCGGTATCTACCGGTATACGGCAGCTGGTCAAGGCGCCTTCTCGACAACACTCTGAAAATGCTTCGTTCCCGAGATACGGGTTCAAAATATGATTGGCTGAAATCTTGCCGCTGGGTTATATATATACTACTGTTACATTATGGCGGGCAGCCTCTGGGCACCCCAACGCTCTATACCACGTCCTCTGAAAAGAGAATGTCGTTTGAGCACTTGATGTCAGAATGCAAAGTGATTGATTTAGGTCCTTAGTTCGCAAAGCTACTCTAAGCCTGTCGTCTTACCTACAGGGTACACTCTACTGGGTTCATTACTGACGACTGAGTTACTTCAGCCAATCAGCGAGTGACACGTCGATGCCCATCTTGTACCTACAATCTTGTACCCACGCGTGGCGTAATCCTCGTAGCGTCAACAGCGTCCCATCATCAGCGTCCCATCATCAGCGTCCCGTCATCCGTATCCCATAATCACAGGAATGATTGTGGCACCACTGAGTGAAGGTCATACCGGTATCTACCGGTATACGGCAGCTGGTCAAGGCGCCTTCTCGACAACACTCTGAAAATGCTTCGTTCCCGAGATACGGGTTCAAAATATGATTGGCTGAAATCTTGCCGCTGGGTTATATATATACTACTGTTACATTATGGCGGGCAGCCTCTGGGCACCCCAACGCTCTATACCACGTCCTCTGAAAGAGAATGTCGTTTGAGCACTTGATGTCAGAATGCAAAGTGAT
The DNA here is from genome assembly GCA_014706145.1 of Phytophthora sp. ST_20190627. Taxonomy (NCBI): domain Eukaryota; phylum Oomycota; class Peronosporomycetes; order Peronosporales; family Peronosporaceae; genus Phytophthora; species Phytophthora sp. ST_20190627. The sequence goes on from JACBOU010000182.1 coordinate 2,809, forward strand.
TGATTTAGGTCCTTAGTTCGCAAAGCTACTCTAAGCCTGTCGTCTTACCTACAGGGTACACTCTACTGGGTTCATTACTGACGACTGAGTTACTTCAGCCAATCAGCGAGTGACACGTCGATGCCCATCTTGTACCTACAATCTTGTACCCACGCGTGGCGTAATCCTCGTAGCGTCAACAGCGTCCCATCATCAGCGTCCCATCATCAGCGTCCCGTCATCCGTATCCCATAATCACAGGAATGATTGTGGCACCACTGAGTGAAGGTCATACCGGTATCTACCGGTATACGGCAGCTGGTCAAGGCGCCTTCTCGACAACACTCTGAAAATGCTTCGTTCCCGAGATACGGGTTCAAAATATGATTGGCTGAAATCTTGCCGCTGGGTTATATATATACTACTGTTACATTATGGCGGGCAGCCTCTGGGCACCCCAACGCTCTATACCACGTCCTCTGAAAGAGAATGTCGTTTGAGCACTTGATGTCAGAATGCAAAGTGATTGATTTAGGTCCTTAGTTCGCAAAGCTACTCTAAGCCTGTCGTCTTACCTACAGGGTACACTCTACTGGGTTCATTACTGACGACTGAGTTACTTCAGCCAATCAGCGAGTGACACGTCGATGCCCATCTTGTACCTACAATCTTGTACCCACGCGTGGCGTAATCCTCGTAGCGTCAACAGCGTCCCATCATCAGCGTCCCGTCATCCGTATCCCATAATCACAGGAATGATTGTGGCACCACTGAGTGAAGGTCATACCGGTATCTACCGGTATACGGCAGCTGGTCAAGGCGCCTTCTCGACAACACTCTGAAAATGCTTCGTTCCCGAGATACGGGTTCAAAATATGATTGGCTGAAATCTTGCCGCTGGGTTATATATATACTACTGTTACATTATGGCGGGCAGCCTCTGGGCACCCCAACGCTCTATACCACGTCCTCTGAAAGAGAATGTCGTTTGAGCACTTGATGTCAGAATGCAAAGTGATTGATTTAGGTCCTTAGTTCGCAAAGCTACTCTAAGCCTGTCGTCTTACCTACAGGGTACACTCTACTGGGTTCATTACTGACGACTGAGTTACTTCAGCCAATCAGCGAGTGACACGTCGATGCCCATCTTGTACCTACAATCTTGTACCCACGCGTGGCGTAATCCTCGTAGCGTCAACAGCGTCCCATCATCAGCGTCCCATCATCAGCGTCCGTCATCCGTATCCCATAATCACAGGAATGATTGTGGCACCACTGAGTGAAGGTCATACCGGTATCTACCGGTATACGGCAGCTGGTCAAGGCGCCTTCTCGACAACACTCTGAAAATGCTTCGTTCCCGAGATACGGGTTCAAAATATGATTGGCTGAAATCTTGCCGCTGGGTTATATATATACTACTGTTACATTATGGCGGGCAGCCTCTGGGCACCCCAACGCTCTATACCACGTCCTCTGAAAGAGAATGTCGTTTGAGCACTTGATGTCAGAATGCAAAGTGATTGATTTAGGTCCTTAGTTCGCAAAGCTACTCTAAGCCTGTCGTCTTACCTACAGGGTACACTCTACTGGGTTCATTACTGACGACTGAGTTACTTCAGCCAATCAGCGAGTGACACGTCGATGCCCATCTTGTACCTACAATCTTGTACCCACGCGTGGCGTAATCCTCGTAGCGTCAACAGCGTCCCATCATCAGCGTCCCATCATCAGCGTCCCGTCATCCGTATCCCATAATCACAGGAATGATTGTGGCACCACTGAGTGAAGGTCATACCGGTATCTACCGGTATACGGCAGCTGGTCAAGGCGCCTTCTCGACAACACTCTGAAAATGCTTCGTTCCCGAGATACGGGTTCAAAATATGATTGGCTGAAATCTTGCCGCTGGGTTATATATATACTACTGTTACATTATGGCGGGCAGCCTCTGGGCACCCCAACGCTCTATACCACGTCCTCTGAAAGAGAATGTCGTTTGAGCACTTGATGTCAGAATGCAAAGTGATTGATTTAGGTCCTTAGTTCGCAAAGCTACTCTAAGCCTGTCGTCTTACCTACAGGGTACACTCTACTGGGTTCATTACTGACGACTGAGTTACTTCAGCCAATCAGCGAGTGACACGTCGATGCCCATCTTGTACCTACAATCTTGTACCCACGCGTGGCGTAATCCTCGTAGCGTCAACAGCGTCCCATCATCAGCGTCCCATCATCAGCGTCCCGTCATCCGTATCCCATAATCACAGGAATGATTGTGGCACCACTGAGTGAAGGTCATACCGGTATCTACCGGTATACGGCAGCTGGTCAAGGCGCCTTCTCGACAACACTCTGAAAATGCTTCGTTCCCGAGATACGGGTTCAAAATATGATTGGCTGAAATCTTGCCGCTGGGTTATATATATACTACTGTTACATTATGGCGGGCAGCCTCTGGGCACCCCAACGCTCTATACCACGTCCTCTGAAAGAGAATGTCGTTTGAGCACTTGATGTCAGAATGCAAAGTGATTGATTTAGGTCCTTAGTTCGCAAAGCTACTCTAAGCCTGTCGTCTTACCTACAGGGTACACTCTACTGGGTTCATTACTGACGACTGAGTTACTTCAGCCAATCAGCGAGTGACACGTCGATGCCCATCTTGTACCTACAATCTTGTACCCACGCGTGGCGTAATCCTCGTAGCGTCAACAGCGTCCCATCATCAGCGTCCCATCATCAGCGTCCCGTCATCCGTATCCCATAATCACAGGAATGATTGTGGCACCACTGAGTGAAGGTCATACCGGTATCTACCGGTATACGGCAGCTGGTCAAGGCGCCTTCTCGACAACACTCTGAAAATGCTTCGTTCCCGAGATACGGGTTCAAAATATGATTGGCTGAAATCTTGCCGCTGGGTTATATATATACTACTGTTACATTATGGCGGGCAGCCTCTGGGCACCCCAACGCTCTATACCACGTCCTCTGAAAAGAGAATGTCGTTTGAGCACTTGATGTCAGAATGCAAAGTGATTGATTTAGGTCCTTAGTTCGCAAAGCTACTCTAAGCCTGTCGTCTTACCTACAGGGTACACTCTACTGGGTTCATTACTGACGACTGAGTTACTTCAGCCAATCAGCGAGTGACACGTCGATGCCCATCTTGTACCTACAATCTTGTACCCACGCGTGGCGTAATCCTCGTAGCGTCAACAGCGTCCCATCATCAGCGTCCCATCATCAGCGTCCCGTCATCCGTATCCCATAATCACAGGAATGATTGTGGCACCACTGAGTGAAGGTCATACCGGTATCTACCGGTATACGGCAGCTGGTCAAGGCGCCTTCTCGACAACACTCTGAAAATGCTTCGTTCCCGAGATACGGGTTCAAAATATGATTGGCTGAAATCTTGCCGCTGGGTTATATATATACTACTGTTACATTATGGCGGGCAGCCTCTGGGCACCCCAACGCTCTATACCACGTCCTCTGAAAAGAATGTCGTTTGAGCACTTGATGTCAGAATGCAAAGTGATTGATTTAGGTCCTTAGTTCGCAAAGCTACTCTAAGCCTGTCGTCTTACCTACAGGGTACACTCTACTGGGTTCATTACTGACGACTGAGTTACTTCAGCCAATCAGCGAGTGACACGTCGATGCCCATCTTGTACCTACAATCTTGTACCCACGCGTGGCGTAATCCTCGTAGCGTCAACAGCGTCCCATCATCAGCGTCCCATCATCAGCGTCCCGTCATCCGTATCCCATAATCACAGGAATGATTGTGGCACCACTGAGTGAAGGTCATACCGGTATCTACCGGTATACGGCAGCTGGTCAAGGCGCCTTCTCGACAACACTCTGAAAATGCTTCGTTCCCGAGATACGGGTTCAAAATATGATTGGCTGAAATCTTGCCGCTGGGTTATATATATACTACTGTTACATTATGGCGGGCAGCCTCTGGGCACCCCAACGCTCTATACCACGTCCTCTGAAAAGAGAATGTCGTTTGAGCACTTGATGTCAGAATGCAAAGTGATTGATTTAGGTCCTTAGTTCGCAAAGCTACTCTAAGCCTGTCGTCTTACCTACAGGGTACACTCTACTGGGTTCATTACTGACGACTGAGTTACTTCAGCCAATCAGCGAGTGACACGTCGATGCCCATCTTGTACCTACAATCTTGTACCCACGCGTGGCGTAATCCTCGTAGCGTCAACAGCGTCCCATCATCAGCGTCCCATCATCAGCGTCCCGTCATCCGTATCCCATAATCACAGGAATGATTGTGGCACCACTGAGTGAAGGTCATACCGGTATCTACCGGTATACGGCAGCTGGTCGAGGCGCCTTCTTGATAACAGAGTGTCGGCGAAGGTCGGAGTCGTCTCTCGGTTCACGACATGCCACACCGACTTGGTCAGGAACACGCCACGCATGTAGCGGTTCCACGTCGCGTAGTTATCACCGTTGAACTTGTCGATGGTGACCTTGGTCGAGGCGTCATGGGCAGAGGACATGGTGCTTGGGCTCATAACCTGATAAAGGTGTTGAGGTCTGGAAGCGAGGCTTGGGCTGAGCGGAGTGAGTTCTGCACTTGGTGCGAAGACCGGAGTGAAGACCACTTGAGCTGAAGAAGGAAGATTCGAAAGTGATTGATTGATCGGAGCTTACACTGTCTTCACTACCTAGTCTGCATCCAATCATTTGATGCATCCAATCACCAACACTCTGCACTCGTCCAATCATCCTACTCGTCTAATCATCGGTGGCGTAATCAACTTACCGTAATCAACGTGGGTTCGCATTGGACCGGTTCGGGTTAACCGGTTCACGGTTAAGAACCGTTATCAAATCGGTTACCCTCAATACGCCCCCTCAATGCGAAGTCCCTTGAATGCCGAGAGCAGTCGTCAGATCCGTGTGGCGAGGTCCCGGGAGCGCCTTCGTCATGATGTCCGCCAGCATCACAGAAGTCTCGCAATACTCGAGCTTCACTTCACCACGCTTGACTTCGTCGCGGATGTGATGGTACTTGATGTCGATGTGCTTGGCGCGACCGTGGTTCACTGGGTTCTTCGTCATCTTGATGCACGACTGGTTGTCTTCGCGAATCTTAAGTTCAGGTCCAGTCTCGTTGGCAGCCGCCAAAATCTCGCACAGCAGGCGATGAATCCACTTGCCTTCTTGGATGGCCAGACTGAGCGCGATGTATTCCGCCTCGCTCGTAGACAGCGAAACACTTGACTGTTTCTTGCTGCCCCAGCTCACTGGCGCACCCATCAGCATGAACGTGTAGCCGGAAGTCGACTTGCGATCCGCGAGGTCGCCAGCCCAGTCCGCGTCGGAGTACCCGCGAAAGTCGATGTTGTCACCTGGCTTGAAGCAGATTCCATGCGTCTTGGTGCCTTGCAGGTAGCGAAAGATGCGCTTGACCGCAACCCAGTGTTCTTCTTGGGGGTTCTCCATGAAACGCGACACATAGCCCACCGCGTACGCGATATCCGGGCGAGTAGCAGTCATCAAGTGATAGGAGGTATGGATCTTGAATACCGTGAAGCTTGGACGAAGCGGAGGGAAGCAACACTCGGGGTTGGACCGGAGCGAAGGTAGATGACCACTTGAGGGGAAGAAGGAAGATTCGAAAGTGATTGATTGATCGGAGCTTACACTGTCTTCACTACCTAGTCTGCATCCAATCATTTGATGCATCCAATCACCAACACTCTGCACTCGTCCAATCATCCTACTCGTCTAAAAAGGAAGGTCGTTTGAGCACTTGATGTCAAAATGCAAAGTGATTGATTTAGATCCTTAGTTCGCAAACTGCTTGCTACCTCTAAGTCTGTTGTCCTACATACTGGGTACACTCTACTGGATTCATTACTGACGACTGAGTTACTTTGGCCAATCAGCGAGTGACACGTCGATGCCCATCTTGTACCCACAATCTTGTACCCACGCGCCGCATAATCACCCATGGCGTAATCACTGGAATGATTGCGTCGCCACTGAGTGAAGGTCATACCGGTATCTACCGGTATACCGCAGCTGGTTGAGGCGTCTTCTTGACAACACCCCCGCTCGACTCGACAGCCTTTGGCGCTTGGATACCGAGCTTGCTCCGAAGAACCTCAAACTGCACAGCAGTGATCGCCTTCGTCATGATGTCAGCCAGCATGTCGGTCGTCGAAACATACTGCAGCTCCACTTGACCGTCTTCCACCTTCTCGCGTACGAAGTGGTAGCGAATGTCGATGTGCTTGGTGCGCTTGTGAAACTCCGGGTTCTTGGCCAACGCGATGGAGCCTTGGTTGTCCTCATAGATCTTGATTGCTTCATCGCTTGCCATCTCGCCGAGTTCGCACAGGAACACCTTGAGCCACACCGCCTCTTGCGTCGCCTCCGACAGCGCCATGTACTCGGCTTCCGTTGAAGACAGCGCCACCGTCCGCTGCTTCTTGCTGCGCCAGCTGATGCATCCGCCGTTCATCATGAACGCGTAGCCACTTGTACTCCTTCTTGACTCGATGTCTCCGGCCCAGTCTGCATCCGAGTAGCCGCACGTGCCAAAAGGAAAAGGAAGGTCGTTTGAGCACTTGATGTCAAAATGCAAAGTGATTGATTTAGATCCTTAGTTCGCAAACTGCTTGCTACCTCTAAGTCTGTTGTCCTACATACTGGGTACACTCAAAAGGAAGGTCGTTTGAGCACTTGATGTCAAAATGCAAAGTGATTGATTTAGATCCTTAGTTCGCAAACTGCTTGCTACCTCTAAGTCTGTTGTCCTACATACTGGGTACACTCTACTGGATTCATTACTGACGACTGAGTTACTTTGGCCAATCAGCGAGTGACACGTCGATGCCCATCTTGTACCCACAATCTTGTACCCACGCGCCGCATAATCACCCATGGCGTAATCACTGGAATGATTGCGTCGCCACTGAGTGAAGGTCATACCGGTATCTACCGGTATACCGCAGCTGGTTGAGGCGTCTTCTTGACAACACTCCCGCTCGACTCAACAGCCTTTGGCGCTTGAATACCGAGCTTGCTCCGAAGAACCTCAAACTGCACAGCAGTGATCGCCTTCGTCATGATGTCAGCCAGCATGTCGGTCGTCGAAACATACTGCAGCTCCACTTGACCGTCTTCCACCTTCTCGCGTACGAAGTGGTAGCGAATGTCGATGTGCTTGGTGCGCTTGTGAAACTCCGGGTTCTTGGCCAACGCGATGGAGCCTTGGTTGTCCTCATAGATCTTGATTGCTTCATCGCTTGCCATCTCGCCGAGTTCGCACAGGAACACCTTGAGCCACACCGCCTCTTGCGTCGCCTCCGACAGCGCCATGTACTCGGCTTCCGTTGAAGACAGCGCCACCGTCCGCTGCTTCTTGCTGCGCCAGCTGATGCATCCGCCGTTCATCATGAACGCGTAGCCACTTGTACTCCTTCTTGACTCGATGTCTCCGGCCCAGTCTGCATCCGAGTAGCCGCACGTGCCAAAAGGAAAAGGAAGGTCGTTTGAGCACTTGATGTCAAAATGCAAAGTGATTGATTTAGATCCTTAGTTCGCAAACTGCTTGCTACCTCTAAGTCTGTTGTCCTACATACTGGGTACACTCAAAAGGAAGGTCGTTTGAGCACTTGATGTCAAAATGCAAAGTGATTGATTTAGATCCTTAGTTCGCAAACTGCTTGCTACCTCTAAGTCTGTTGTCCTACATACTGGGTACACTCTACTGGATTCATTACTGACGACTGAGTTACTTTGGCCAATCAGCGAGTGACACGTCGATGCCCATCTTGTACCCACAATCTTGTACCCACGCGCCGCATAATCACCCATGGCGTAATCACCGGAATGATTGCGTCGCCACTGAGTGAAGGTCATACCGGTATCTACCGGTATACCGCAGCTGGTTGAGGCGTCTTCTTGACAACACTCCCGCTCGACTCAACAGCCTTTGGCGCTTGGATACCGAGCTTGCTCCGAAGAACCTCAAACTGCACAGCAGTGATCGCCTTCGTCATGATGTCAGCCAGCATGTCGGTCGTCGAAACATACTGCAGCTCCACTTGACCGTCTTCCACCTTCTCGCGTACGAAGTGGTAGCGAATGTCGATGTGCTTGGTGCGCTTGTGAAACTCCGGGTTCTTGGCCAACGCGATGGAGCCTTGGTTGTCCTCATAGATCTTGATTGCTTCATCGCTTGCCATCTCGCCGAGTTCGCACAGGAACACCTTGAGCCACACCGCCTCTTGCGTCGCCTCCGACAGCGCCATGTACTCGGCTTCCGTTGAAGACAGCGCCACCGTCCGCTGCTTCTTGCTGCGCCAGCTGATGCATCCGCCGTTCATCATGAACGCGTAGCCACTTGTACTCCTTCTTGACTCGATGTCTCCGGCCCAGTCTGCATCCGAGTAGCCGCACGTGCCGAAGATGTCTTCTCGTGAGAACTCGAGTCCGTGCGCAGGCGTTGCTTGAAGATACCGCAGCACGCGTTTGAGGGCTTGCCAATGTGTCGGACACGGGTCGGCGGAGAACTGGCTCAGTACTCCCACTGCAGCAGCGAGGTCCGGACGCGTCGCCACCATCAGGTACATGAGTCCTCCGACGGCGCTCCGGTACGGCACGTTCTTCATCGTATCTTCGTGCTTGCAGCCGCCCTCGCACATGTTCTTGGTCAACTTGAGTCCAGGGTCTTGCGGTGTCTTCACAGGCTTGCTGTCTTGCATGCCGAACTGTTGTCAAGAAGGCGCCTCAACCAGCTGCGGTATACCGGTAGATACCGGTATGACCTTCACTCAGTGGCGACGCAATCATTCCGGTGATTACGCCATGGGTGATTATGCGGCGCGTGGGTACAAGATTGTGGGTACAAGATGGGCATCGACGTGTCACTCGCTGATTGGCCAAAGTAACTCAGTCGTCAGTAATGAATCCAGTAGAGTGTACCCAGTATGTAGGACAACAGACTTAGAGGTAGCAAGCAGTTTGCGAACTAAGGATCTAAATCAATCACTTTGCATTTTGACATCAAGTGCTCAAACGACCTTCCTTTTGGTTATGAGCCCAAGCCCCGTCTTCCCTGACCAAGACCCCGACTACGCCTTCGCCATGGACGCCACCTCGACCACCACCGCCCGCATCAACAAGTTCAACGGAACCAACTTCCACACGTGGAAGTTCAAGATGCAGATGGTGCTCGAGGAGCGCGAACTGTGGGAAGTGACGAGTGGGGAAGTGAAGCTGGAGCACTGCCAGACTGCGGCGGATCAAGCACTCTTCCGGAAGAAGTCGCGCAAGGCACTGGCGATCGTCTGCCTCGCGATGGAGGACTCGCAACTGCCGCTAGTGCGTTCGGCCAAAGATGCTCACGATGCATGGTCAAGGCTGGAAGGACACTTCGAGAAGAAGAGTTTGGCCAACAAGCTCTTCCTTCGTCGACGTTTCTTCACGACCATGATGGAAGAAGGTGATGATGTGCTAGAGCACATCAACAAGATCAAGACGCTGGCGGAACAGCTCGACGCGGTGGGCGCTCCGGTCAGCGAGGACGACTTGGTGATCACGCTTCTGGCAAGTCTCAGCGAGTCGTACCAGTTCCTCATCACGGCATTGGAGTCGAGAGCCGACTCGTTGACGTGGGAACTCGTGACCTCTCGGCTGCTGCATGAAGACATGAAGCGCAAGGAGCAAGGTGGCGGTGCGGACGGCACCGCGCACGGTCAAGCGTTCATGACAAGCGACAACGGCAAGCGCAAGGGACGACAAGTGTCGAAGACTAGCGCCTGTCACTACTGTGGGGAGCATGGACATTGGATCGCCAAGTGTCCAGTGCGAATCCGCGAGAACGCGGAGCGGCAGAGGCCGCAGCGAGCGAATGTCGCGCAGAGTGAAGACGACTCTGGCGACTTCCTCTTCTCGGTTGGTGGCAACACGAGTGCCTCCAAGTCGAGTGGTGTATGGCTGGTCGACTCGGGTGCGACGCAGCACATGACGTACTCGAAGGAGTACATGAAGAACTACAAGAAGATCTCTCCGGTGGACGTGCATCTCGCGGATGACGGTGTGGTTCAGGCGGTGGGGACTGGCGACATTGTGATGTCGATGAAGACTCCACGGGGACCAAGAAGGGTGTGCTCACGAGTGTGTGGCATATTCCCAAGCTATCGCGGAACTTGTTCTCCGTCGGCCGCTTCACCAAAGACGTCGGACCAGTCACCTTCGAGAGCGACGGGTGCTTCGCGGAAACGAAGGGTCTCAAGTGGAAGCTCGGCGCTCGTGAGGGCAAAGGTCTGTTCAAGTTGTGTATGACACCGATGATGCCTGACGAGGCCAATGTGGCAAGTTCGAAGGATCGCAAAGGGGACACCACGTCGTACCTCTGGCACCTTCGACTTGGGCACATCGGCCATGGCGGTCTAGACGCCATCGTCAAGAAGGGCTACGGCACTGGCATTGACATAACATCGGTGAAACAGTGGGAGCTGTGCGACGGGTGTGCACTCGGCAAGCAAACACGAGTGAGCTACATGAAGTCGTCTCCGAACCGTGCGAAGCAAGTGCTGGAGGTCGTTCACAGTGATGTGTGCGGTCCCATGCAGACACCAACGTTTGGTGGCAAGCGCTACTTCGTCACGTTCATCGACGACAAGTCGCATTTTTGCGTCGTGTATCTGCTGCGGAACAAGTCTGAGGTGGTCCACAAGTTTACGGAGTTCGTTGCGTTCGCCGAAACTCAGACTGGCAAACGCGTGAAAACACTTCGGAGCGACAACGGTGGCGAGTACACTTCGAGTGCGATGGCCAAGTTCTGCAAGGATCGTGGCATCACGCAGAAGTTCACGCCTCCGTACACGCCTCAGCTGAACGGAGTCGCTGAGCGGATGAACCGGACGTTGGTGGAGTGTGCTCGCTGTATGCTGGAACATGCCGGGTTGTCCAAGTCGTACTGGGGTGAAGCAGTGATGACTGCTACGTTCCTCGAAACCGGTGTCCGACACGTGCTATCAGCCACGACAAGTCGCCGCACCAAGTTTGGACGGGCAAGAAACCACTACTGGCGAACCTCAAGGTGTTCGGTTGCCACGCGTACGTGCATGTGCCAAAGGAGAAGCGGTCCAAGTTTGACGCTCGGTCGGTGCGCTGTCGTTTTCTCGGATACTCGGAGCACGAGAAAGCGTATCGATTCGAAGAAATTGAGAGCGGTCGCGTGTTGGCGAGCCGCGACGCGCAGTTCATGGAAGACGTCTTCGACGGTGGGAGACGCGAATACGCACCGAAGGAGGTGCTGGTAGGTCTTCAAGATGAAGATGAAGATGAAGCTACGACGGATGAAGGGTTCCCGTCCAGGTCTGATGAGGACGAAGAACAAGCTGCGTGGGATGAAGACTTCGAACCCAGCAGCAAGCGACACCAGCGGACGCAGTCGCTGGAAGAAGCCGTGGAAGTTCCGAGTGCCAAGCGGCAGAGTCGACACCAGACTCTGGACGAGATGTCTGCTGCGGCTCAAGAAAGTCAAGACTTCGAAGCTGCGTATGTCGTGGATTCAGTGGGAGAAATGCCGACCACGTTCAAGTCGGCAATGGAATCCAGCGACACAGTCAAGTGGAAGGAGGCGTGCGACTCGGAGATGGAGTCGCTTCGCAAGAACAAGACGTGGATCCTCGTACCGCTGCCGAAAGGACGCAAGGCAATCGGCAACAGATGGGTGTTCCGCGTGAAGGAAAACCAAGACGGTGAGATCGAGCGGTTCAAGGCACGACTGGTGGCCAAGGGTTTCTCGCAAAGTATGGCATCGACTACGACGAGACGTTCGCGCCGGTGGCCAAGTTCACGTCGATTCGGGCAGTGCTGAGTATGGCTGCCAAGTACGGTCTCAAGCTGCACCAGATGGACGTCAAGACAGCCTTCCTGAACGGCGTTCTTGACGAAGACATCTACATGGCGCAGCCAGACGGGTACGTCGACGAAGACCAACCAGACTACGTGTGCAAGCTCAAGCGTTCGCTGTACGGACTGAAGCAATCGCCGCGCATGTGGAACCAGACCATCGACGACTTCATGCTCAAGCTCGGGTTCAAGAAATGCGAGTCGGATCACTGCGTCTACATCAAGAGGAATGACCAAGAGATGATCTTCGTGGTGCTGTACGTGGACGACCTGATCCTGGCAAGCAGCAACGACGAGCTGTTGGAGTCGACCAAGCGCGCGTTGAGTGAACGCTTCGAGATGACAGACCTCGGCGAGCTCGAGTATTTCCTCGGGATGGAGATCAAGAACAACCGCGACTCCGGAAAAGTGACAGTGCGGCAGACCAAGTTCCTCAAGTCCATCCTGACCAAGTTCGGCATGCAAGACAGCAAGCCTGTGAAGACACCGCAAGACCCTGGACTCAAGTTGACCAAGAACATGTGCGAGGGCGGCTGCAAGCACGAAGATACGATGAAGAACGTGCCGTACCGGAGCGCCGTCGGAGGACTCATGTACCTGATGGTGGCGACGCGTCCGGACCTCGCTGCTGCAGTGGGAGTACTGAGCCAGTTCTCCGCCGACCCGTGTCCGACGCATTGGCAAGCCCTCAAACGCGTGCTGCGGTATCTTCAAGCAACGCCTGCGCACGGACTCGAGTTCTCACGAGAAGACATCTTCGGCACGTGCGGCTACTCGGATGCAGACTGGGCCGGAGACATCGAGTCAAGAAGGAGTACAAGTGGCTACGCGTTCATGATGAACGGCGGATGCATCAGCTGGCGCAGCAAGAAGCAGCGGACGGTGGCGCTGTCTTCAACGGAAGCCGAGTACATGGCGCTGTCGGAGGCGACGCAAGAGGCGGTGTGGCTCAAGGTGTTCCTGTGCGAACTCGGCGAGATGGCAAGCGATGAAGCAATCAAGATCTATGAGGACAACCAAGGCTCCATCGCGTTGGCCAAGAACCCGGAGTTTCACAAGCGCACCAAGCACATCGACATTCGCTACCACTTCGTACGCGAGAAGGTGGAAGACGGTCAAGTGGAGCTGCAGTATGTTTCGACGACCGACATGCTGGCTGACATCATGACGAAGGCGATCACTGCTGTGCAGTTTGAGGTTCTTCGGAGCAAGCTCGGTATCCAAGCGCCAAAGGCTGTCGAGTCGAGCGGGGTGTTGTCAAGAAGACGCCTCAACCAGCTGCGGTATACCGGTAGATACCGGTATGACCTTCACTCAGTGGCGACGCAATCATTCCGGTGATTACGCCATGGGTGATTATGCGGCGCGTGGGTACAAGATTGTGGGTACAAGATGGGCATCGACGTGTCACTCGCTGATTGGCCAAAGTAACTCAGTCGTCAGTAATGAATCCAGTAGAGTGTACCCAGTATGTAGGACAACAGACTTAGAGGTAGCAAGCAGTTTGCGAACTAAGGATCTAAATCAATCACTTTGCATTTTGACATCAAGTGCTCAAACGACCTTCCTTTTCGAACTTGGTCAGGATGGACTTGAGGAACTTGGTCTGCCGCACTGTCACTTTTCCGGAGTCGCGGTTGTTCTTGATCTCCATTCCGAGGAAATACTCGAGCTCGCCGAGGTCTGTCATCTCGAAGCGTTCACTCAACGCGCGCTTGGTCGACTCCAACAGCTCGTCGTTGCTGCTTGCCAGGATCAGGTCGTCCACGTACAGCACCACGAAGATCATCTCTTGGTCATTCCTCTTGATGTAGACGCAGTGATCCGACTCGCATTTCTTGAACCCGAGCTTGAGCATGAAGTCGTCGATGGTCTGGTTCCACATGCGCGGCGATTGCTTCAGTCCGTACAGCGAACGCTTGAGCTTGCACACGTAGTCTGGTTGGTCTTCGTCGACGTACCCGTCTGGCTGCGCCATGTAGATGTCTTCGTCAAGAACGCCGTTCAGGAAGGCTGTCTTGACGTCCATCTGGTGCAGCTTGAGACCGTACTTGGCAGCCATACTCAGCACTGCCCGAATCGACGTGAACTTGGCCACCGGCGCGAACGTCTCGTCGTAGTCGATGCCATACTTTTGCGAGAAACCCTTGGCCACCAGTCGTGCCTTGAACCGCTCGATCTCACCGTCTTGGTTTTCCTTCACGCGGAACACCCATCTGTTGCCGATTGCCTTGCGTCCTTTCGGCAGCGGTACGAGATCCACGTCTTGTTCTTGCGAAGCGACTCCATCTCCGAGTCGCACGCCTCCTTCCACTTGACTGTGTCGCTGGATTCCATTGCCGACTTGAACGTGGTCGGCATTTCTCCCACTGAATCCACGACATACGCAGCTTCGAAGTCTTGACTTTCTTGAGCTGCAGCAGACATCTCGTCCAGAGTCTGGTGTCGACTCTGCCGCTTGGCACTCGGAACTTCCACGGCTTCTTCCAGCGACTGCGTCCGCTGGTGTCGCTTGCTGCTGGGTTCGAAGTCTTCATCCCACGCAGCTTGTTCTTCGTCCTCATCAGACCTGGACGGGAACCCTTCATCCGTCGTAGCTTCATCTTCATCTTCATCTTGAAGACCTACCAGCACCTCCTTCGGTGCGTATTCGCGTCTCCCACCGTCGAAGACGTCTTCCATGAACTGCGCGTCGCGGCTCGCCAACACGCGACCGCTCTCAATTTCTTCGAATCGATACGCTTTCTCGTGCTCCGAGTATCCGAGAAAACGACAGCGCACCGACCGAGCGTCAAACTTGGACCGCTTCTCCTTTGGCACATGCACGTACGCGTGGCAACCGAACACCTTGAGGTTCGCCAGTAGTGGTTTCTTGCTCGTCCAAACTTGGTGCGGCGACTTGTCGTGGCTGATAGCACGTGTCGGACACCGGTTTCGGAGGAACGTAGCAGTCATCACTGCTTCACCCCAGTACGACTTGGACAACCCGGCATGTTCCAGCATACAGCGAGTGTTGTCAAGAAGACGCCTCAACCAGCTGCGGTATACCGGTAGATACCGGTATGACCTTCACTCAGTGGCGACGCAATCATTCCGGTGATTACGCCATGGGTGATTATGCGGCGCGTGGGTACAAGATTGTGGGTACAAGATGGGCATCGACGTGTCACTCGCTGATTGGCCAAAGTAACTCAGTCGTCAGTAATGAATCCAGTAGAGTGTACCCAGTATGTAGGACAACAGACTTAGAGGTAGCAAGCAGTTTGCGAACTAAGGATCTAAATCAATCACTTTGCATTTTGACATCAAGTGCTCAAACGACCTTCCTTTTGGTTATGAGCCCAAGCCCCGTCTTCCCTGACCAAGACCCCGACTACGCCTTCGCCATGGACGCCACCTCGACCACCACCGCCCGCATCAACAAGTTCAACGGAACCAACTTCCACACGTGGAAGTTCAAGATGCAGATGGTGCTCGAGGAGCGCGAACTGTGGGAAGTGACGAGTGGGGAAGTGAAGCTGGAGCACTGCCAGACTGCGGCGGATCAAGCACTCTTCCGGAAGAAGTCGCGCAAGGCACTGGCGATCGTCTGCCTCGCGATGGAGGACTCGCAACTGCCGCTAGTGCGTTCGGCCAAAGATGCTCACGATGCATGGTCAAGGCTGGAAGGACACTTCGAGAAGAAGAGTTTGGCCAACAAGCTCTTCCTTCGTCGACGTTTCTTCACGACCATGATGGAAGAAGGTGATGATGTGCTAGAGCACATCAACAAGATCAAGACGCTGGCGGAACAGCTCGACGCGGTGGGCGCTCCGGTCAGCGAGGACGACTTGGTGATCACGCTTCTGGCAAGTCTCAGCGAGTCGTACCAGTTCCTCATCACGGCATTGGAGTCGAGAGCCGACTCGTTGACGTGGGAACTCGTGACCTCTCGGCTGCTGCATGAAGACATGAAGCGCAAGGAGCAAGGTGGCGGTGCGGACGGCACCGCGCACGGTCAAGCGTTCATGACAAGCGACAACGGCAAGCGCAAGGGACGACAAGTGTCGAAGACTAGCGCCTGTCACTACTGTGGGGAGCATGGACATTGGATCGCCAAGTGTCCAGTGCGAATCCGCGAGAACGCGGAGCGGCAGAGGCCGCAGCGAGCGAATGTCGCGCAGAGTGAAGACGACTCTGGCGACTTCCTCTTCTCGGTTGGTGGCAACACGAGTGCCTCCAAGTCGAGTGGTGTATGGCTGGTCGACTCGGGTGCGACGCAGCACATGACGTACTCGAAGGAGTACATGAAGAACTACAAGAAGATCTCTCCGGTGGACGTGCATCTCGCGGATGACGGTGTGGTTCAGGCGGTGGGGACTGGCGACATTGTGATGTCGATGAAGACTCCACGGGGACCAAGAAGGGTGTGCTCACGAGTGTGTGGCATATTCCCAAGCTATCGCGGAACTTGTTCTCCGTCGGCCGCTTCACCAAAGACGTCGGACCAGTCACCTTCGAGAGCGACGGGTGCTTCGCGGAAACGAAGGGTCTCAAGTGGAAGCTCGGCGCTCGTGAGGGCAAAGGTCTGTTCAAGTTGTGTATGACACCGATGATGCCTGACGAGGCCAATGTGGCAAGTTCGAAGGATCGCAAAGGGGACACCACGTCGTACCTCTGGCACCTTCGACTTGGGCACATCGGCCATGGCGGTCTAGACGCCATCGTCAAGAAGGGCTACGGCACTGGCATTGACATAACATCGGTGAAACAGTGGGAGCTGTGCGACGGGTGTGCACTCGGCAAGCAAACACGAGTGAGCTACATGAAGTCGTCTCCGAACCGTGCGAAGCAAGTGCTGGAGGTCGTTCACAGTGATGTGTGCGGTCCCATGCAGACACCAACGTTTGGTGGCAAGCGCTACTTCGTCACGTTCATCGACGACAAGTCGCATTTTGCGTCGTGTATCTGCTGCGGAACAAGTCTGAGGTGGCCCACAAGTTTACGGAGTTCGTTGCGTTCGCCGAAACTCAGACTGGCAAACGCGTGAAAACACTTCGGAGCGACAACGGTGGCGAGTACACTTCGAGTGCGATGGCCAAGTTCTGCAAGGATCGTGGCATCACGCAGAAGTTCACGCCTCCGTACACGCCTCAGCTGAACGGAGTCGCTGAGCGGATGAACCGGACGTTGGTGGAGTGTGCTCGCTGTATGCTGGAACATGCCGGGTTGTCCAAGTCGTACTGGGGTGAAGCAGTGATGACTGCTACGTTCCTCCGAAACCGGTGTCCGACACGTGCTATCAGCCACGACAAGTCGCCGCACCAAGTTTGGACGGGCAAGAAACCACTACTGGCGAACCTCAAGGTGTTCGGTTGCCACGCGTACGTGCATGTGCCAAAGGAGAAGCGGTCCAAGTTTGACGCTCGGTCGGTGCGCTGTCGTTTTCTCGGATACTCGGAGCACGAGAAAGCGTATCGATTCGAAGAAATTGAGAGCGGTCGCGTGTTGGCGAGCCGCGACGCGCAGTTCATGGAAGACGTCTTCGACGGTGGGAGACGCGAATACGCACCGAAGGAGGTGCTGGTAGGTCTTCAAGATGAAGATGAAGATGAAGCTACGACGGATGAAGGGTTCCCGTCCAGGTCTGATGAGGACGAAGAACAAGCTGCGTGGGATGAAGACTTCGAACCCAGCAGCAAGCGACACCAGCGGACGCAGTCGCTGGAAGAAGCCGTGGAAGTTCCGAGTGCCAAGCGGCAGAGTCGACACCAGACTCTGGACGAGATGTCTGCTGCGGCTCAAGAAAGTCAAGACTTCGAAGCTGCGTATGTCGTGGATTCAGTGGGAGAAATGCCGACCACGTTCAAGTCGGCAATGGAATCCAGCGACACAGTCAAGTGGAAGGAGGCGTGCGACTCGGAGATGGAGTCGCTTCGCAAGAACAAGACGTGGATCCTCGTACCGCTGCCGAAAGGACGCAAGGCAATCGGCAACAGATGGGTGTTCCGCGTGAAGGAAAACCAAGACGGTGAGATCGAGCGGTTCAAGGCACGACTGGTGGCCAAGGGTTTCTCGCAAAAGTATGGCATCGACTACGACGAGACGTTCGCGCCGGTGGCCAAGTTCACGTCGATTCGGGCAGTGCTGAGTATGGCTGCCAAGTACGGTCTCAAGCTGCACCAGATGGACGTCAAGACAGCCTTCCTGAACGGCGTTCTTGACGAAGACATCTACATGGCGCAGCCAGACGGGTACGTCGACGAAGACCAACCAGACTACGTGTGCAAGCTCAAGCGTTCGCTGTACGGACTGAAGCAATCGCCGCGCATGTGGAACCAGACCATCGACGACTTCATGCTCAAGCTCGGGTTCAAGAAATGCGAGTCGGATCACTGCGTCTACATCAAGAGGAATGACCAAGAGATGATCTTCGTGGTGCTGTACGTGGACGACCTGATCCTGGCAAGCAGCAACGACGAGCTGTTGGAGTCGACCAAGCGCGCGTTGAGTGAACGCTTCGAGATGACAGACCTCGGCGAGCTCGAGTATTTCCTCGGGATGGAGATCAAGAACAACCGCGACTCCGGAAAAGTGACAGTGCGGCAGACCAAGTTCCTCAAGTCCATCCTGACCAAGTTCGGCATGCAAGACAGCAAGCCTGTGAAGACACCGCAAGACCCTGGACTCAAGTTGACCAAGAACATGTGCGAGGGCGGCTGCAAGCACGAAGATACGATGAAGAACGTGCCGTACCGGAGCGCCGTCGGAGGACTCATGTACCTGATGGTGGCGACGCGTCCGGACCTCGCTGCTGCAGTGGGAGTACTGAGCCAGTTCTCCGCCGACCCGTGTCCGACGCATTGGCAAGCCCTCAAACGCGTGCTGCGGTATCTTCAAGCAACGCCTGCGCACGGACTCGAGTTCTCACGAGAAGACATCTTCGGCACGTGCGGCTACTCGGATGCAGACTGGGCCGGAGACATCGAGTCAAGAAGGAGTACAAGTGGCTACGCGTTCATGATGAACGGCGGATGCATCAGCTGGCGCAGCAAGAAGCAGCGGACGGTGGCGCTGTCTTCAACGGAAGCCGAGTACATGGCGCTGTCGGAGGCGACGCAAGAGGCGGTGTGGCTCAAGGTGTTCCTGTGCGAACTCGGCGAGATGGCAAGCGATGAAGCAATCAAGATCTATGAGGACAACCAAGGCTCCATCGCGTTGGCCAAGAACCCGGAGTTTCACAAGCGCACCAAGCACATCGACATTCGCTACCACTTCGTACGCGAGAAGGTGGAAGACGGTCAAGTGGAGCTGCAGTATGTTTCGACGACCGACATGCTGGCTGACATCATGACGAAGGCGATCACTGCTGTGCAGTTTGAGGTTCTTCGGAGCAAGCTCGGTATCCAAGCGCCAAAGGCTGTTGAGTCGAGCGGGAGTGTTGTCAAGAAGACGCCTCAACCAGCTGCGGTATACCGGTAGATACCGGTATGACCTTCACTCAGTGGCGACGCAATCATTACGGTGATTACGCCATGGGTGATTATGCGGCGCGTGGGTACAAGATTGTGGGTACAAGATGAGCATCGACGTGTCACTCGCTGATTGGCCAAAGTAACTCAGTCGTCAGTAATGAATCCAGTAGAGTGTACCCAGTATGTAGGACAACAGACTTAGAGGTAGCAAGCAGTTTGCGAACTAAGGATCTAAATCAATCACTTTGCATTTTGACATCAAGTGCTCAAACGACCTTCCTTTTGCGAGCACACTCCACCAACGTCCGGTTCATCCGCTCAGCGACTCCGTTCAGCTGAGGCGTGTACGGAGGCGTGAACTTCTGCGTGATGCCACGATCCTTGCAGAACTTGGCCATCGCACTCGAAGTGTACTCGCCACCGTTGTCGCTTCGAAGTGTTTTCACGCGTTTGCCAGTCTGAGTTTCGGCGAACGCAACGAACTCCGTAAACTTGTGGTCCACCTCAGACTTGTTCCGCAGCAGATACACGACGCAAAAATGCGACTTGTCGTCGATGAACGTGACGAAGTAGCGCTTGCCACCAAACGTTGGTGTCTGCATGGGACCGCACACATCACTGTGAACGACCTCCAGCACTTGCTTCGCACGGTTCGGAGACGACTTCATGTAGCTCACTCGTGTTTGCTTGCCGAGTGCACACCCGTCGCACAGCTCCCACTGTTTCACCGATGTTATGTCAATGCCAGTGCCGTAGCCCTTCTTGACGATGGCGTCTAGACCGCCATGGCCGATGTGCCCAAGTCGAAGGTGCCAGAGGTACGACGTGGTGTCCCCTTTGCGATCCTTCGAACTTGCCACATTGGCCTCGTCAGGCATCATCGGTGTCATACACAACTTGAACAGACCTTTGCCCTCACGAGCGCCGAGCTTCCACTTGAGACCCTTCGTTTCCGCGAAGCACCCGTCGCTCTCGAAGGTGACTGGTCCGACGTCTTTGGTGAAGCGGCCGACGGAGAACAAGTTCCGCGATAGCTTGGGAATATGCCACACACTCGTGAGCACACCCTTCTTGGTCCCCCGTGGAGTCTTCATCGACATCACAATGTCGCCAGTCCCCACCGCCTGAACCACACCGTCATCCGCGAGATGCACGTCCACCGGAGAGATCTTCTTGTAGTTCTTCATGTACTCCTTCGAGTACGTCATGTGCTGCGTCGCACCCGAGTCGACCAGCCATACACCACTCGACTTGGAGGCACTCGTGTTGCCACCAACCGAGAAGAGGAAATCGCCAGAGTCGTCTTCACTCTGCGCGACATTCGCTCGCTGCGGCCTCTGCCGCTCCGCGTTCTCGCGGATTCGCACTGGACACTTGGCGATCCAATGTCCATGCTCCCCACAGTAGTGACAGGCGCTAGTCTTCGACACTTGTCGTCCCTTGCGCTTGCCGTTGTCGCTTGTCATGAACGCTTGACCGTGCGCGGTGCCGTCCGCACCGCCACCTTGCTCCTTGCGCTTCATGTCTTCATGCAGCAGCCGAGAGGTCACGAGTTCCCACGTCAACGAGTCGGCTCTCGACTCCAATGCCGTGATGAGGAACTGGTACGACTCGCTGAGACTTGCCAGAAGCGTGATCACCAAGTCGTCCTCGCTGACCGGAGCGCCCACCGCGTCGAGCTGTTCCGCCAGCGTCTTGATCTTGTTGATGTGCTCTAGCACATCATCACCTTCTTCCATCATGGTCGTGAAGAAACGTCGACGAAGGAAGAGCTTGTTGGCCAAACTCTTCTTCTCGAAGTGTCCTTCCAGCCTTGACCATGCATCGTGAGCATCTTTGGCCGAACGCATATTGAGGGTAACCGGTTTGATAACGGTTCTTAACCGTGAACCGGTTAACCCGAACCGGTCCAATGCGAACCCACGTTGATTACGGTAAGTTGATTACGCCACCGATGATTAGACGAGTAGGATGATTGGACGAGTACAGAGTGTTGGTGATTGGATGCATCAAATGATTGGATGCAGACTAGGTAGTGAAGACAGTGTAAGCTCCGATCAATCAATCACTTTCGAATCTTCCTTCTTCCCCCCAAGTGGTCATCTACCTTCGCTCCGGTCCAACCCCGAGTGTTGCTTCCCTCCGCTTCGTCCAAGCTTCACGGTATTCAAGATCCATACCTCCTATCAGGTTATGAGCCCAAGTACCATGTCCTCTGCCCATGACGCCACGACCAAGGTCTCCATCGACAAGTTCAACGGAGACAACTACGCGACGTGGAACCGCTACATGCGTGGCGTGTTCCTGACCAAGTCGGTGTGGCATGTGGTGAACCGCGAGACGACGCCAAGCTTCACGGACTCGCGACCCAAGGACGACTACGTCAAGTCGAGCAACATCGCGTTCGGATTGATGTTGCTCCACATGGACGCGGACTACCACCATGTAGTCGACGACTGCGAGGAAGCGTGGGTGGCGTGGTCGCGCCTGAAGACGCTGTACGGTGGATCGCAGAAGGCTGGTCGCATCTACCTGAAGCGCCAGCTCTTCAGCATGGAGATGTCGGACGGCGGCAATGTGTTGCATCATTGCAATGAAGTCCTCAACATCAGCGCCAAGCTCAGCAGCATCGGCGCCAAGATGGAGGACGAGGACGTGGCGATCTGCTTGCTGCGCAGTCTCCCCAAGAGCTACGAGAACGTCGTGCTCAACTTGGAGATGAGCAACACAGAGCTGCGGACGCAAGACGTTGTGAAGGTGCTCACGAACGAACACATCAAGAGGCAAGGCGAGAAGACGGCGACGGTGAAGACGGAGAACGCAGCCAAGGCGTTCACGGCCGACCGCGAATCTCGCCAGTGCACGTACTGCGGAAAATTGGGGCACGAAATCGAAAAGTGCTGGACCAAGCAGAAGGATGAAAACCGAGGGCCAAGACGCGGCGGCAACGACCGTGGACGCGGGGCCAACAACATCCAGTGGAGAAACGACGACGACGGCTATGATTGCAACTATGATCGAGTAGCGTTCGCAGTTTCCCTGGAATGTGGAGTTTCGACGGGCAAGAATGTGTCCGGGATGTGGGCGGTCGACAGTGGTGCCACGCACCAAATTTGGAAACGACAAGTCCAAGTTCGCCAATTTGATGAGCGAAATGAAGGCGGAACTTTCGGTGGCCAACGGCAATAAGGCGGCCATCAAGGGTGTGGGGACCATCGTGGAAAGAGTGGTCCTGCCCAACGGCGACGAGCGCGAGATCGAGATCAAGAACGCGCTATACGTGCCGAACATGAGCAAGAATCTGCTTTCGGTACCGCAGATCAACAAGCATGGAAACTTCCAAGTGGTGTTTGATGGCACCAAGATGCACGTTTCGCGCAAAGACTCGAATCAAGTGGTGGCGACGGCGGATCTCGTGGATGGACTCTACTGGCTTCGCACGCCTCAGCGATCGGCAAATGCGGCGACAAGTGGAAGGACGGTCGACCTGCACGCGCGTATGGGTCACGCTCCAGTCGAGGTTCTTCGCAAGATGGTCGACAACAAGATGATCAAGGACGCGAAGGCACCTTCCAAGTCAAGCGGACCAAGTGTGTGTCGCGGTTGCCAGCAAGGGAAGATGGTCCAAAAACCGTTTCCAAGCAACCGTGACAAGCGTCGTTACGACACGTTCGAGTTGCTCCACTTCGACATCTGCGGACCCATGGAGAAAAACTCGCTTGGTGGCAGCAAGTATCTGCTACTGATCGTGGACGAATCCAGCGGATGCATGAAGGGTTTCTGTCTGCGTGCCAAGTCGGAAAGCGAAGACTGCATCAAGACGTACATCATGAAGGTGCAGAAGCAGTTCGGCAAGAAGGTCAAGTTTGTGCGGCACGACGGAGCTCGTGAGTTTGCGACCAACTCGCTCAAGGCCTTCTACGAAGACGAAGGCATTGAGCAGCAAACCACGGTTCCGTACGCGCACCAGACCAACGGCACGGCAGAGCGAGCCATCCGAACTATCGTCACGATCGGCCGCAGCATGCTGCACCACGCCAAGCTGGACAAGTGTTTCTGGGCTGAGGCGGCGATGACGGCCATCTACGTGAAGAACCGCCTGCCGTCACCCAAGATCGAGCACAAGACTCCATTCGAGATCGTGCACAAGTCCAAGCCAAGTGTGAAGCACATGCGTGTATTTGGCTGTCGGACGTACGTTTTGACTCCAAAGGAGAAGCGGCTCAAGTGGGATCCCAAGGCTCGCGCCGGATTGTTCCTGGGCTACGAAGAAGTGTCGAAGGCGTATCGGGTTTATGACATCGAGGCGGGGCAGGTGGTTATCAGTCGCGATGTCACCTTCGACGAATCGACCTTTGGATTATCGCCGACGATTTCCGACGAAGACGTCGATGATCTGGACTTCGACTCCCTCGACATCGACGATAATGGCCCTCCGCAGACGGACCACAAGCAGGCGGGGAAGCGCAAGAGTCGCTCAAGTAACGAAGATGAAGCTGGCAGAAGACCGCGCACCGTCCGCTACCGAGCTGGTTTGGAGGAAGCAAGCGCGCCGGACAACTCCTCGTCGCACCAAGAAGACGAAGAAGAAAAATCTGGTGACCAAGATGACGAGTCGACTCCTCCTGTGTTTTGGCGTGCAAGTGCTAACGCTGTCGAAGCAGCAGTGGATCTATCTGAACCGAAGACATTCCAAGAAGCGGTGAACGGCCCAGATCAAGTGCACTGGCACAAAGCCATTCGTGCGGAACTCAAGTCGATGCGACTCCGTGGTGTATTTCGTGCTGCCAAGTTACCCAACGGACAACGCGCCATCGGTACCAAGTGGGTGTTCAAGATCAAGCGCAAAGCGGACGGATCGATCGAGAAGTACAAGGCGCGCCTCGTGGCCAAGGGTTTCAAGCAGAAGTACGGCATCGACTACACGGAGACGTTCTCGCCCGTGGTCAAGTACATGACGCTGCGCATGGTCATTGCCATCGCCAAGTACTTTGGCTGGCCCTCGACCAACTAGACGTGGTGACTGCGTTCCTGTACGGGATAATGAAAGAACTGGTGTTCTGCACAGTTCCTGAAGGTGTCGAACTGGATGGCGATTTCGACTGCCTGGAATTGGTGAAGGCGATCTACGGTCTCAAGCAAGCTTCGCGTGTATGGAACGAGACCTTCGACGAGTTTGTGTGCTCTATCGGCTTCCAAGTGTCGGCCTTCGACCCGTGTCTCTACATCAAGGTTGTAGATGGCCACTGTGTGCTCGTGCTGGTCTACGTGGATGACGTTTTGGTGACAGGAAGCTCTCCCGAGCTGATTGCACGCACCAAGAGCGACCTGAAGACGCGCTTCGAAATGACGGACAGCGGCAAGTGTGCGTTTGTTCTCGGGATCGAGTTGGTGGACGGCCCAGACGGCAGCGTGACGCTGTGCCAGCGGCGTTATGTGGATGACATTCTCAAGCGTTTTGGTATGGACGAGTGCAAGGCTGTGGTAAGTCCGGTGGACATGAGTTCCCGACTGGTTCCAAGCGACGCAGCTACCAAGGTGAATGCTCCGTTTCGCGAAGCTGTTGGTGCCCTGATGCACCTGATGACTGCGACGCGCCCAGACATTGCGTACGCCGTGGGCTATGTATCGCGCTTCATGGAGAACCCCAAGAAGAACACTGGGTTGCGGTCAAGCGCATCTTTCGCTACCTGCAAGGCACCAAGACGCATGGAATCTGCTTCAAGCCAGGTGACAACATCGACTTTCGCGGGTACTCCGACGCGGACTGGGCTGGCGACCTCGCGGATCGCAAGTCGACTTCCGGCTACACGTTCATGCTGATGGGTGCGCCAGTGAGCTGGGGCAGCAAGAAGCAGTCAAGTGTTTCGCTGTCTACGAGCGAGGCGGAATACATCGCGCTCAGTCTGGCCATCCAAGAAGGCAAGTGGATTCATCGCCTGCTGTGCGAGATTTTGGCGGCTGCCAACGAGACTGGACCTGAACTCAAGATTCGCGAAGACAACCAGTCGTGCATCAAGATGACGAAGAACCCAGTGAACCACGGTCGCGCCAAGCACATCGACATCAAGTACCATCACATCCGCGACGAAGTCAAGCGTGGTGAAGTGAAGCTCGAGTATTGCGAGACTTCTGTGATGCTGGCGGACATCATGACGAAGGCGCTCCCGGACCTCGCCACACGGATCTGACGGCTGCTCTCGGCATTCATGGGACTTCGCATTGAGGGGCGTATTGAGGGTAACCGGTTTGATAACGGTTCTTAACCGTGAACCGGTTAACCCGAACCGGTCCAATGCGAACCCACGTTGATTACGGTAAGTTGATTACGCCACCGATGATTAGACGAGTAGGATGATTGGACGAGTACAGAGTGTTGGTGATTGGATGCATCAAATGATTGGATGCAGACTAGGTAGTGAAGACAGTGTAAGCTCCGATCAATCAATCACTTTCGAATCTTCCTTCTTCCCCCCAAGTGGTCATCTACCTTCGCTCCGGTCCAACCCCGAGTGTTGCTTCCCTCCGCTTCGTCCTAGCTTCACGGTATTCAAGATCCATACCTCCTATCAAGTGCTTGATCCGCCGCAGTCTGGCAGTGCTCCAGCTTCACTTCCCCACTCGTCACTTCCCACAGTTCGCGCTCCTCGAGCACCATCTGCATCTTGAACTTCCACGTGTGGAAGTTGGCTCCGTTGAACTTGTTGATGCGGGCGGTGGTGGGCGAGGTGGCGTCCATGGCGAAGGCGTAGTCGGGGTCTTGGTCAGGGAAGACGGGGCTTGGGCTCATAACCAAAAGGAAGGTCGTTTGAGCACTTGATGTCAAAATGCAAAGTGATTGATTTAGATCCTTAGTTCGCAAACTGCTTGCTACCTCTAAGTCTGTTGTCCTACATACTGGGTACACTCTACTGGATTCATTACTGACGACTGAGTTACTTTGGCCAATCAGCGAGTGACACGTCGATGCCCATCTTGTACCCACAATCTTGTACCCACGCGCCGCATAATCACCCATGGCGTAATCACCGGAATGATTGCGTCGCCACTGAGTGAAGGTCATACCGGTATCTACCGGTATACCGCAGCTGGTTGAGGCGTCTTCTTGACAACACACTCTACTGGATTCATTACTGACAAAAGGAAGGTCGTTTGAGCACTTGATGTCAAAATGCAAAGTGATTGATTTAGATCCTTAGTTCGCAAACTGCTTGCTACCTCTAAGTCTGTTGTCCTACATACTGGGTATACTCTACTGGATTCATTACTGACGACTGAGTTACTTTGGCCAATCAGCGAGTGACACGTCGATGCCCATCTTGTACCCACAATCTTGTACCCACGCGCCGCATAATCACCCATGGCGTAATCACCGGAATGATTGCGTCGCCACTGAGTGAAGGTCATACCGGTATCTACCGGTATACCGCAGCTGGTTGAGGCGTCTTCTTGACAACACCCCCGCTCGACTCGACAGCCTTTGGCGCTTGGATACCGAGCTTGCTCCGAAGAACCTCAAACTGCACAGCAGTGATCGCCTTCGTCATGATGTCAGCCAGCATGTCGGTCGTCGAAACATACTGCAGCTCCACTTGACCGTCTTCCACCTTCTCGCGTACGAAGTGGTAGCGAATGTCGATGTGCTTGGTGCGCTTGTGAAACTCCGGGTTCTTGGCCAACGCGATGGAGCCTTGGTTGTCCTCATAGATCTTGATTGCTTCATCGCTTGCCATCTCGCCGAGTTCGCACAGGAATGTTGTCAAGAAGGCGCCTCAACCAGCTGCGGTATACCGGTAGATACCGGTATGACCTTCACTCAGTGGCGACGCAATCATTCCGGTGATTACGCCATGGGTGATTATGCGGCGCGTGGGTACAAGATTGTGGGTACAAGATGGGCATCGACGTGTCACTCGCTGATTGGCCAAAGTAACTCAGTCGTCAGTAATGAATCCAGTAGAGTGTACCCAGTATGTAGGACAACAGACTTAGAGGTAGCAAGCAGTTTGCGAACTAAGGATCTAAATCAATCACTTTGCATTTTGACATCAAGTGCTCAAACGACCTTCCTTTTGGTTATGAGCCCAAGCCCCGTCTTCCCTGACCAAGACCCCGACTACGCCTTCGCCATGGACGCCACCTCGACCACCACCGCCCGCATCAACAAGTTCAACGGAACCAACTTCCACACGTGGAAGTTCAAGATGCAGATGGTGCTCGAGGAGCGCGAACTGTGGAAGTGACGAGTGGGGAAGTGAAGCTGGAGCACTGCCAGACTGCGGCGGATCAAGCACTCTTCCGGAAGAAGTCGCGCAAGGCACTGGCGATCGTCTGCCTCGCGATGGAGGACTCGCAACTGCCGCTAGTGCGTTCGGCCAAAGATGCTCACGATGCATGGTCAAGGCTGGAAGGACACTTCGAGAAGAAGAGTTTGGCCAACAAGCTCTTCCTTCGTCGACGTTTCTTCACGACCATGATGGAAGAAGGTGATGATGTGCTAGAGCACATCAACAAGATCAAGACGCTGGCGGAACAGCTCGACGCGGTGGGCGCTCCGGTCAGCGAGGACGACTTGGTGATCACGCTTCTGGCAAGTCTCAGCGAGTCGTACCAGTTCCTCATCACGGCATTGGAGTCGAGAGCCGACTCGTTGACGTGGGAACTCGTGACCTCTCGGCTGCTGCATGAAGACATGAAGCGCAAGGAGCAGGTGGCGGTGCGGACGGCACCGCGCACGGTCAAGCGTTCATGACAAGCGACAACGGCAAGCGCAAGGGACGACAAGTGTCGAAGACTAGCGCCTGTCACTACTGTGGGGAGCATGGACATTGATCGCCAAGTGTCAGTGCGAATCCGCGAGAACGCGGAGCGGCAGAGGCCGCAGCGAGCGAATGTCGCGCAGAGTGAAGACGACTCTGGCGATTTCCTCTTCTCGGTTGGTGGCAACACGAGTGCCTCCAAGTCGAGTGGTGTATGGCTGGTCGACTCGGGTGCGACGCAGCACATGACGTACTCGAAGGAGTACATGAAGAACTACAAGAAGATCTCTCCGGTGGACGTGCATCTCGCGGATGACGGTGTGGTTCAGGCGGTGGGGACTGGCGACATTGTGATGTCGATGAAGACTCCACGGGGACCAAGAAGGTGTGCTCACGAGTGTGTGGCATATTCCCAAGCTATCGCGGAACTTGTTCTCCGTCGGCCGCTTCACCAAAGACGTCGGACCAGTCACCTTCGAGAGCGACGGGTGCTTCGCGGAAACGAAGGGTCTCAAGTGGAAGCTCGGCGCTCGTGAGGGCAAAGGTCTGTTCAAGTGTGTATGACACCGATGATGCCTGACGAGGCCAATGTGGCAAGTTCGAAGGATCGCAAAGGGGACACCACGTCGTACCTCTGGCACCTTCGACTTGGGCACATCGGCCATGGCGGTCTAGACGCCATCGTCAAGAAGGGCTACGGCACTGGCATTGACATAACATCGGTGAAACAGTGGGAGCTGTGCGACGGGTGTGCACTCGGCAAGCAAACACGAGTGAGCTACATGAAGTCGTCTCCGAACCGTGCGAAGCAAGTGCTGGAGGTCGTTCACAGTGATGTGTGCGGTCCCATGCAGACACCAACGTTTGGTGGCAAGCGCTACTTCGTCACGTTCATCGACGACAAGTCGCATTTTGCGTCGTGTATCTGCTGCGGAACAAGTCTGAGGTGGCCCACAAGTTTACGGAGTTCGTTGCGTTCGCCGAAACTCAGACTGGCAAACGCGTGAAAACACTTCGGAGCGACAACGGTGGCGAGTACACTTCGAGTGCGATGGCCAAGTTCTGCAAGGATCGTGGCATCACGCAGAAGTTCACGCCTCCGTACACGCCTCAGCTGAACGGAGTCGCTGAGCGGATGAACCGGACGTTGGTGGAGTGTGCTCGCTGTATGCTGGAACATGCCGGGTTGTCCAAGTCGTACTGGGGTGAAGCAGTGATGACTGCTACGTTCCTCCGAAACCGGTGTCCGACACGTGCTATCAGCCACGACAAGTCGCCGCACCAAGTTTGGACGGGCAAGAAACCACTACTGGCGAACCTCAAGGTGTTCGGTTGCCACGCGTACGTGCATGTGCCAAAGGAGAAGCGGTCCAAGTTTGACGCTCGGTCGGTGCGCTGTCGTTTTCTCGGATACTCGGAGCACGAGAAAGCGTATCGATTCGAAGAAATTGAGAGCGGTCGCGTGTTGGCGAGCCGCGACGCGCAGTTCATGGAAGACGTCTTCGACGGTGGGAGACGCGAATACGCACCGAAGGAGGTGCTGGTAGGTCTTCAAGATGAAGATGAAGATGAAGCTACGACGGATGAAGGGTTCCCGTCCAGGTCTGATGAGGACGAAGAACAAGCTGCGTGGGATGAAGACTTCGAACCCAGCAGCAAGCGACACCAGCGGACGCAGTCGCTGGAAGAAGCCGTGGAAGTTCCGAGTGCCAAGCGGCAGAGTCGACACCAGACTCTGGACGAGATGTCTGCTGCGGCTCAAGAAAGTCAAGACTTCGAAGCTGCGTATGTCGTGGATTCAGTGGGAGAAATGCCGACCACGTTCAAGTCGGCAATGGAATCCAGCGACACAGTCAAGTGGAAGGAGGCGTGCGACTCGGAGATGGAGTCGCTTCGCAAGAACAAGACGTGGATCCTCGTACCGCTGCCGAAAGGACGCAAGGCAATCGGCAACAGATGGGTGTTCCGCGTGAAGGAAAACCAAGACGGTGAGATCGAGCGGTTCAAGGCACGACTGGTGGCCAAGGGTTTCTCGCAAAAGTATGGCATCGACTACGACGAGACGTTCGCGCCGGTGGCCAAGTTCACGTCGATTCGGGCAGTGCTGAGTATGGCTGCCAAGTACGGTCTCAAGCTGCACCAGATGGACGTCAAGACAGCCTTCCTGAACGGCGTTCTTGACGAAGACATCTACATGGCGCAGCCAGACGGGTACGTCGACGAAGACCAACCAGACTACGTGTGCAAGCTCAAGCGTTCGCTGTACGGACTGAAGCAATCGCCGCGCATGTGGAACCAGACCATCGACGACTTCATGCTCAAGCTCGGGTTCAAGAAATGCGAGTCGGATCACTGCGTCTACATCAAGAGGAATGACCAGAGATGATCTTCGTGGTGCTGTACGTGGACGACCTGATCCTGGCAAGCAGCAACGACGAGCTGTTGGAGTCGACCAAGCGCGCGTTGAGTGAACGCTTCGAGATGACAGACCTCGGCGAGCTCGAGTATTTCCTCGGGATGGAGATCAAGAACAACCGCGACTCCGGAAAAGTGACAGTGCGGCAGACCAAGTTCCTCAAGTCCATCCTGACCAAGTTCGGCATGCAAGACAGCAAGCCTGTGAAGACACCGCAAGACCCTGGACTCAAGTTGACCAAGAACATGTGCGAGGGCGGCTGCAAGCACGAAGATACGATGAAGAACGTGCCGTACCGGAGCGCCGTCGGAGGACTCATGTACCTGATGGTGGCGACGCGTCCGGACCTCGCTGCTGCAGTGGGAGTACTGAGCCAGTTCTCCGCCGACCCGTGTCCGACGCATTGGCAAGCCCTCAAACGCGTGCTGCGGTATCTTCAAGCAACGCCTGCGCACGGACTCGAGTTCTCACGAGAAGACATCTTCGGCACGTGCGGCTACTCGGATGCAGACTGGGCCGGAGACATCGAGTCAGAAGGAGTACAAGTGGCTACGCGTTCATGATGAACGGCGGATGCATCAGCTGGCGCAGCGAAGCAGCGGACGGTGGCGCTGTCTTCAACGGAAGCCGAGTACATGGCGCTGTCGGAGGCGACGCAAGAGGCGGTGTGGCTCAAGGTGTTCCTGTGCGAACTCGGCGAGATGGCAAGCGATGAAGCAATCAAGATCTATGAGGACAACCAAGGCTCCATCGCGTTGGCCAAGAACCCGGAGTTTCACAAGCGCACCAAGCACATCGACATTCGCTACCACTTCGTACGCGAGAAGGTGGAAGACGGTCAAGTGGAGCTGCAGTATGTTTCGACGACCGACATGCTGGCTGACATCATGACGAAGGCGATCACTGCTGTGCAGTTTGAGGTTCTTCGGAGCAAGCTCGGTATCCAAGCGCCAAAGGCTGTCGAGTCGAGCGGGAGTGTTGTCAAGAAGGCGCCTCAACCAGCTGCGGTATACCGGTAGATACCGGTATGACCTTCACTCAGTGGCGACGCAATCATTCCGGTGATTACGCCATGGGTGATTATGCGGCGCGTGGGTACAAGATTGTGGGTACAAGATGGGCATCGACGTGTCACTCGCTGATTGGCCAAAGTAACTCAGTCGTCAGTAATGAATCCAGTAGAGTGTACCCAGTATGTAGGACAACAGACTTAGAGGTAGCAAGCAGTTTGCGAACTAAGGATCTAAATCAATCACTTTGCATTTTGACATCAAGTGCTCAAACGACCTTCCTTTTAGGAACACCTTGAGCCACACCGCCTCTTGCGTCGCCTCCGACAGCGCCATGTACTCGGCTTCCGTTGAAGACAGCGCCACCGTCCGCTGCTTCTTGCTGCGCCAGCTGATGCATCCGCCGTTCATCATGAACGCGTAGCCACTTGTACTCCTTCTTGACTCGATGTCTCCGGCCCAGTCTGCATCCGAGTAGCCGCACGTGCCGAAGATGTCTTCTCGTGAGAACTCGAGTCCGTGCGCAGGCGTTGCTTGAAGATACCGCAGCACGCGTTTGAGGGCTTGCCAATGCGTCGGACACGGGTCGGCGGAGAACTGGCTCAGTACTCCCACTGCAGCAGCGAGGTCCGGACGCGTCGCCACCATCAGGTACATGAGTCCTCCGACGGCGCTCCGGTACGGCACGTTCTTCATCGTATCTTCGTGCTTGCAGCCGCCCTCGCACATGTTCTTGGTCAACTTGAGTCCAGGGTCTTGCGGTGTCTTCACAGGCTTGCTGTCTTGCATGCCGAACTTGGTCAGGATGGACTTGAGGAACTTGGTCTGCCGCACTGTCACTTTTCCGGAGTCGCGGTTGTTCTTGATCTCCATCCCGAGGAAATACTCGAGCTCGCCGAGGTCTGTCATCTCGAAGCGTTCACTCAACGCGCGCTTGGTCGACTCCAACAGCTCGTCGTTGCTGCTTGCCAGGATCAGGTCGTCCACGTACAGCACCACGAAGATCATCTCTTGGTCATTCCTCTTGATGTAGACGCAGTGATCCGACTCGCATTTCTTGAACCCGAGCTTGAGCATGAAGTCGTCGATGGTCTGGTTCCACATGCGCGGCGATTGCTTCAGTCCGTACAGCGAACGCTTGAGCTTGCACACGTAGTCTGGTTGGTCTTCGTCGACGTACCCGTCTGGCTGCGCCATGTAGATGTCTTCGTCAAGAACGCCGTTCAGGAAGGCTGTCTTGACGTCCATCTGGTGCAGCTTGAGACCGTACTTGGCAGCCATACTCAGCACTGCCCGAATCGACGTGAACTTGGCCACCGGCGCGAACGTCTCGTCGTAGTCGATGCCATACTTTTGCGAGAAACCCTTGGCCACCAGTCGTGCCTTGAACCGCTCGATCTCACCGTCTTGGTTTTCCTTCACGCGGAACACCCATCTGTTGCCGATTGCCTTGCGTCCTTTCGGCAGCGGTACGAGGATCCACGTCTTGTTCTTGCGAAGCGACTCCATCTCCGAGTCGCACGCCTCCTTCCACTTGACTGTGTCGCTGGATTCCATTGCCGACTTGAACGTGGTCGGCATTTCTCCCACTGAATCCACGACATACGCAGCTTCGAAGTCTTGACTTTCTTGAGCCGCAGCAGACATCTCGTCCAGAGTCTGGTGTCGACTCTGCCGCTTGGCACTCGGAACTTCCACGGCTTCTTCCAGCGACTGCGTCCGCTGGTGTCGCTTGCTGCTGGGTTCGAAGTCTTCATCCCACGCAGCTTGTTCTTCGTCCTCATCAGACCTGGACGGGAACCCTTCATCCGTCGTAGCTTCATCTTCATCTTCATCTTGAAGACCTACCAGCACCTCCTTCGGTGCGTATTCGCGTCTCCCACCGTCGAAGACGTCTTCCATGAACTGCGCGTCGCGGCTCGCCAACACGCGACCGCTCTCAATTTCTTCGAATCGATACGCCTCGTGCCCGAGTATCCGAGAAAACGACAGCGCACCGACCGAGCGTCAAACTTGGACCGCTTCCTTTGGCACATGCACGTACGCGTGGCAACCGAACACCTTGAGGTTCGCCAGTAGTGGTTTCTGCCCGTCCAAACTTGGTGCGGCGACTTGTCGTGGCTGATAGCACGTGTCGGACACCGGTTTCGGAGGAACGTAGCAGTCATCACTGCTTCACCCCAGTACGACTTGGACAACCCGGCATGTTCCAGCATACAGCGAGCACACTCCACCAACGTCCGGTTCATCCGCTCAGCGACCCGTTCAGCTGAGGCGTGTACGGAGGCGTGAACTTCTGCGTGATGCCACGATCCTGCAGAACTTGGCCATCGCACTGAAGTGTACTCGCCACCGTTGTCGCTCCGAAGTGTTTTCACGCGTTTGCCAGTCTGAGTTTCGGCGAACGCAACGAACTCCGTAAACTTGTGGGCCACCTCAGACTTGTTCCGCAGCAGATACACGACGCAAAAATGCGACTTGTCGTCGATGAACGTGACGAAGTAGCGCTTGCCACCAAACGTTGGTGTCTGCATGGGACCGCACACATCACTGTGAACGACCTCCAGCACTTGCTTCGCACGGTTCGGAGACGACTTCATGTAGCTCACTGTGTTTGCTTGCCGAGTGCACACCCGTCGCACAGCTCCCACTGTTTCACCGATGTTATGTCAATGCCAGTGCCGTAGCCCTTCTTGACGATGGCGTCTAGACATGGCCGATGCCCAAGTCGAAGGTGCCAGAGGTACGACGTGGTGTCCTTTGCGATCCTTCGAACTTGCCACATTGGCCTCGTCAGGCATCATCGGTGTCATACACAACTTGAACAGACCTTTGCCCTCACGAGCGCCGAGCTTCCACTTGAGACCCTTCGTTTCCGCGAAGCACCCGTCGCTCTCGAAGGTGACTGGTCCGACGTCTTTGGTGAAGCGGCCGACGGAGAACAAGTTCCGCGATATGGGAATATGCCACACACTCGTGAGCACACCCTTCTTGGTCCCCGTGGAGTCTTCATCGACATCACAATGTCGCCAGTCCCCACCGCCTGAACCACACCGTCATCCGCGAGATGCACGTCCACCGGAGAGATCTTCTTGTAGTTCTTCATGTACTCCCTTCGAGTACGTCATGTGCTGCGTCGCACCCGAGTCGACCAGCCATACACCACTCGACTTGGAGGCACTCGTGTTGCCACCAACCGAGAAGAGGAAGTCGCCAGAGTCGTCTTCACTCTGCGCGACATTCGCTCGCTGCGGCCTCTGCCGCCTGCGTTCTCGCGGATCGCACTGGACTTGGCGATCCAATGTCCATGCTCCCCACAGTAGTGACAGGCGCAGTCTTCGACACTTGTCGTCCCTTGCGCTTGCCGTTGTCGCTTGTCATGAACGCTTGACCGTGCGCGGTGCCGTCCGCACCGCCACCTTGCTCCTTGCGCTTCATGTCTTCATGCAGCAGCCGAGAGGTCACGGAGTCTCCCGTCAACGAGTCGGCTCTCGACCCAATGCCGTGATGAGGAACTGGTACGACTCGCTGAGACTTGCAGAAGCGTGATCACCAAGTCGTCCTCGCTGACCGGAGCGCCCACCGCGTCGAGCTGTTCCGCCAGCGTCTTGATCTTGTTGATGTGCTCTAGCACATCATCACCTTCTTCCATCATGGTCGTGAAGAATGTCGACGAAGGAAGAGCTTGTTGGCCAAACTCTTCTTCTCGAAGTGTCCTTCCAGCCTTGACCATGCATCGTGAGCATCTTTGGCCGAACGCACTAGCGGCAGTTGCGAGTCCATGCAGACGATCGCCAGTGCCTTGCGCGACTTCTTCCGGAAAGTGCTTGATCCGCCGCAGTCTGGCAGTGCTCCAGCTTCACTTCCCCACTCGTCACTTCCCACAGTTCGCGCTCCTCGAGCACCATCTGTATCTTGAACTTCCACGTGTGGAAGGGTCCGTTGAACTTGTTGATGCGGGCGGTGGTGGTCGAGGTGGCGTCCATGGC